>HF955064.1:247624-308475 GCA_000582765.1 Phytomonas sp. EM1 | reverse complement strand
TGGGGCTTCATATTTTTCGGAATCAGATCTACAAGGGCAAGTATGATAATGAGTATAACGTCGTGTACACGCCACCGCATCAGTCTTTTGCATAAGTCCATAATCGTTAGCATAACAGAGATGCAAAGTACAGCACTAAAAAAAAAGTAGGAATTAAATTATAATGATGCTCCACGCGCAATGTCCAAAGAATTATTGTTTTGAATTGCCTCCTTGAAGCGAGATATAAAGGAATGGTAGTCTGTGGCAGCTTTGAGTTTCACACCATTGTGCTTATTTTCCTCACACGATATCGAAAGGCATACAATTAAAATATGCTTTCCTCGCACTGTACTTATTTTCTTTTTGCTTTTATAAAACTTAGATCCCATTGTAAATATACATGCATATTGTTACGCATGTTAATTCCAAAAGGTAAAAGAGTGAATGTAATTTGTCGTTTGCTTATACGGCTTTAGCATTATTTGGACTTTCATGAATCCTTCCATCTTACCCGTTCCCTACGTCCAGGGCATGAAGTTGGAAAATAAAAGCCCACCAGTTAGCCCCCACACTAGTATGTAAAACAGAATGAGCCATGTAAGTCTCGCGTTAGGCTTTGTCCCAAGCTGCGCCCCAATGAGCCAATACAGTGCTGGACTAGACATAACAAAACGATTTACTACTTGTACATGCATTATTGTGAAGGCAATCAGGCAGAGAACACAGAGGTAGACCACATTTGAGGACTGAACCAAAGATTGCAAAACTAACCAAACGCATTGTGTCATTTTAATACTCGGGTGCTTTCTTTGCAGCATGGATCCTGAAAGAGAGGAACAAGATGAACAAAAACTGCAGCACAATGCCGGTCGAATGGCGTAATGGTAGGAGGCGTAGCCTACAATAAACCCAATCGGCAACGCGATGAGGACATTTGGAGAGTTTGTGACCGTATACGCCCTTAAAAAACCCACATTCCAGTATTTCCTTTGTAGAACATTGTAGAACTTCCAAAAATGGTTACTGTCAATGTGTCTCTCCTCTTCAGACCACAAAGGTATATACCGTTTCCACCCCAAGTACCCCATTGTCAAGTAAGGCGTAAAAATTAGGGCGCATGCAATAAGAAGAATAACGAGGCGGAGTGGATGGGGGAAGCGGGTCGGTGTGTAAAGCGTACGAACAACATATACATCCTTATTAATTGGTTTTGCGCTATCCCTATGTGCACGAACAGTCCCTTTGTAACTCTCCAATTGAGGCACTATTTTCGATGACTTCTTTTCTGCTACGTGACGAACATAGGAAGCCCAGCAGGGTCCGTGAAGTACTTCCCAGCGTTCGCGATAGCTCTGTGGGAACAAAAGCTGCAGTACAGTTGGATACAGGAGAAACCCAACGCACAGGAAACCATTTGACCGTATGCAGCTCGAAACGATGAAGCACGTAATCGCTACCACTTCATGCCATGATGTGATTTTTGGCTTCCAGTGAATCAAGCACGCATCCTTACAATCACTTTTCCCATCGGCAGCGGTGCGATCTGGGGACCTAGGACTTGGGTAAGGGCACCGACAAATTATGACCTCTTCTGTTTCCTCAAATTTTGTATCTTCCGTCTTCGGGAAAGGCTGATAGCAAGCTAACAAGTAGATTCCCAACATTGTAAAGAGTGAGAAAAAACTCTCCGTGTAATTTGCGACTGTGAATACTACAGCGGGTGTCAGCAGCCAAACTAGAACAGCCCCACCCACAACACGCCAACGAAAAACTACTTCCCTTGCCGCTTCCGAGGTAAGCGAAGGCAAGTAAGTGTGGCTGCCCTGCTTAGTATCCTTTGTGTCGAACATAGACAGAACATTATGGCTCGTTTGACATCCCGTAAGCCCTGCGGTGTCATGTATCGAAGTCGTGAGAAGAAAAGGAGACAGTTTGTCTAGAACAGTCCCATGGTACCCCTGGATCACACGAAACGCGGCAGCCGCATGCGCATGTGGAAAGTTCAACAAGATTCCCGCAGCTTTGCAAGCATGATTATCATCTACCCCATAGATTAGATTTACCACATACTGATTATCCTGCAAAATACCCCTTATTGATCCCCAATGGTGCGACGAGAGAGTAGGGACAGTTCCTGCCGTGCATAGTGCGGATGTTGGTATAGCCTCCTTAAAGTCTTCACTACGTCTTTCAGTATCCATCTCATAGACTGTCGCTAAGTGTCCTCGTCCTATACCTGCATGTCTTCCTTGCCGATGTCTTCGCCATAGCTGGATAGTTCTTTCAGTTTCGGGCCCGAGCATCGTAAGGATGGTCAGATGCCGTAAGACGACACCAGCTCCGGCAGATGCGAAGATGTTGAGCCCAGAAACATAAAACGAGACTGGCGCTAAGCGATACAACAACGGGAAGGCCCGCACAATACACCAGCGCACGAAACGAATCATAAATGGAATAAATGGAAAAAAAACGAAGAGGGTCTCATGAGTGTAGCCGTAGTAAGCAATATGATACATATGCACACCATCCCAGTGCCGGACCTCTTTAAGGCGTTGATCATCATAGAGATGGCCACAACTGTCGTACTCTAATGAAATACATTGGTTGTGTCCGGATAACCATCTAGGAAGCAGGCATGCAAACACTCGATGACAGAAGATCATATAAAGCAAAAAGAGTGCTCGCAATAGAACAATCAGGAAGAACAAATGGATGTCCGGGCAGCTTGATAGAAAGAAAAGCACGTCATGATGATGTTTAGACACCCTCGAAGGCTTACTCTTCATAACGATAGCTAAAGATCAAGAAATAAATCCTTGCAAACTCATATGATTTCATCTAAACAGAGAAAAAAGGTCAATATATAAAAAGAGCAGAAACTGAAAAAAGTGACATAATGTGTCTGGCTACTTAAAAGCTTCTTTAATTCCATTTTCCGCCGACAGAAACATATTACCTTTTTGTCGTTTTCGCACACTATGTAGTACCAGGGTTACTCGTGTGCAGCCCTATAAATTCCCTCAAGCCGATCGGGCATGGGTCCGATTGTGAACATATTCCATGGCCCACTGCGCCTTCGGACTCCCACAGAAAGGGCAACATGTTGGATTGTCCTCAAAGTCGGTGCGTTGATGGCCTATGCTGTAGAGTTGCTTCCGGAGACGTGGGCAGCGTCTGAGCTGCCTTGTCTTCCGAGCCTTTTCCAACTCCAACTGATAGGAGTACCAACTGTGCTGAGTGTGCACACCATCATCACTAGATGGTTGCGTGCCCCATAGTGTCCGCGGTCGAGCCGGGTACACATGAAAGCATCGTAAACAGCGCACCAGGACTCGCTGATTACTAAGCATCAATTGATTATTCATCACACTCTGCTGTAGGAGCAAGCCCTGCTGCACGACGGTGTGCATGGAACTAGTCTTCGGGTTAAGGTGCGCTAACGCACGAAGAGCTTCAACTGAGGCTAGCGTAACTTCAGTGTAGGGACGCACTTCTTGAGCAGTGGGCCGGCGACGCTTCATTTGAGAATGGTCACGGCAGTAGGCTGCACACTCACGGCGGTAAACATCAGGATCCTTACGTAGACGCACACGGTGGTTCTTAAAGGCATAATCAAAAGTTTCTCTTAACACGCTTTGCTGGTCTTCGAGCTCGTTGAAACTTGAATACTTAGCTTCATTAGATTTCCTCTCAACAGCAGGTGAAGTAGGAAGGGCATGAAAAAATGTTTCTGAGTTACGGCATGACGAGAGATGTTCTTCTAACTTCCTCATGTGTTGAGAAGGTTTTAAACAACTTATCATGCCTTTTCTTCCTATTCCCGCATTTCGGTGCAGCTTTCGATTCGGTAGGACTCTCATTGTTTTCGGAAGGTTTTCCGCACCGCTAATTTTCTGAACATCTAAATTTGCTGAGCAAACTAATTTTTCTTCTCCCTTTCCTTCATTATCAAATATGGTAGGACGTTCTAGTTCGGTAAGCAGTGATTTTCCACGCGCAGATGTTTTGCCGCTACCTTTGCGCGCCAAGCCGCTTACATGAGGAGGAGCTAGAGTAGTCGTTTGTGGCAGTTGCGCAGACAGGTGAAACGTGCGGGGGGAAAACATGAGTACATCCGGAAAAAACTTCTTATTACCACAAACATGACGCAGAGAAGTTATGCGTGATCGCCTTGACGCAAAAGTTATGGCTGGGGGCGACATACGAGCAATATATGAGCAACTCCGAAAACTATAAAAACTCATTATCATCGTCTTTAAGTGTACACAAGAATAAAGAGAAGCAAAACTCTCTGTGACGGTTCAAATTTAATAATACAGTTTTGCTTCAACTGCAAGATATGCTACATGCGTATATATAGAAAGGTTACTAGAAAAACAAAAGAGAATGAAACCAGTTTTCTGCTTTTTATTTAACTACGCACTATATATTTTCATGTGAATTCTTTTATTGATTTGCGAAATTTGAGATTTCTCAGTTAACTCAGGCATTTATTAGTTATTACCCCTCTCCATATTTGTAAATATGTTCAGAAGAATGTCAGGAAGTGATTCCGGTCCTCCCTTGCTCATCACTAAGTTCTCTTAATTCCTATAGAGAGAAGTCACACCCCAATCCAGTTCCCTTTAGCTTATTATTATTTTAAAATCGAACAAGGAAACTACACACACAGTCAAAAATGAGGTAATCTTCATTGTTTCTGTTATTTCTTACACGCATAAAAGAACATCATGTTTGTGTAGCTTCGCCCACTATAAATGGACATTCTCACAAACATACACAAAAAAAAACGTTTCGAAGTTTGCATTGCTTTACTTAGCTTCACGACGTCCACCTGTCGTCTTCTTCTCTCCTCCCCCCTTCTCCATCTTGTTGCAAATCTTGTGTTGCTTGATCTTTTGCTTATGTACGTCAGTTTCGCTTTGAGCTCGGTCCTTCTCTGATTTGATGGATGGAGCTCCACCCTTCGCCTGCTTTCGTGAAGTTAAGGTAGTGTTGGTGGGCTCACCTATTGGATGCGCATCCTCGTCTTGTGCACCTAACTTAGCAGGTTTGTTGCGCCGCTGTAAGTGAGAATTGGGACGCTGAGTGAGTTCTGTTCGCCTAGTTCCCTGAGGAACATTGCGGCAATCCGAAGGGCTTCGTTGGCGCTTCATTTTTTTTTCTTGTTGTGCTCCATCCTCTTCTAAGCGGTGCTCTCTTCGTGCCTGGATGCGCTTAGGTCGCTTACGCGTCTCCAAGCTCGAAGCCTTGGATGGTCCTCCAGATGTCGGAGCAGCTGCAGGACCTCTGGCGGTAGGTGCGTGGTTGAACGCATCAGCGGGTGGAACCGGCAGCACGGCCCCGCGGCAAACGTGAACCACCGTGTCATGCATCGTCTGACTATGCTTCAGGACATGTCTCTCTGTGATGGCGATAATGTATACGTACGAGGGAGACAGTGCGTCGTAAAACACCATTGCTTGATCCCGAAGTGTCGCGCGCATAGTCTGGACGGCATGCGCTGCCGGATCGCGCTCCGCCAGTGCCGATATATACTTACGCATCTGCTCCCTGTCTTTTAGCTCGTCTAACATCCAAATACGCCTAACCGTAGTGTTTGACGCGTCGGAGAACCCATCATCATTCACAGGAGGCTTCGTTAGGTCTTTTGCTTCGATGGCTGCCGCAGATTGGGGGGATGCCCCACATCCACGTTGCCACAGAGCACGGTCCGGATGCAGAATAAGTTGTGGGTGAAGCCGAACACTGAAGTCGAAGGCTAAGATGCTGTTGTGAAACACGCCGGCTTCAATATCCTGGATGCTGCTGCCGCCACCACCACCACATAGCAACCATCCCATCATCAACGACAAGGCATTGTTCGCTAGCTGGACTAGTCGAGACATAATCATGGGACGGGGTGTGTTGAGTGTGAACGGACTCGTCGTAGGTGCGTAGGGTGTGGCAATGTACATGGCTTGTTGTGGACTCAGTTTCCGCACCAGATCCGCGGCAGCAGCGGCCACCTTGCCTTCATCAGTAAAAGGCAGAACTAGTGGTGTCGACCAGTCGTGCGTAGCGAGAAGCTGAATAAAGCGCAGAAACCCTGCGGTGGCAGTTTTCGGTACAGCGTGAGCATTTTCGGACAGGTACGCGTATGCTACCAGAAGCTCCACCGCCTCGGGCAAGACAAATTCGTACATCATCATCGCGCTCAGCCAGCGCTTGGCCAAGCGCGTGGCCTTGGCATAGCTTTGGTGACCGTACACAATGCTCGACAGGTATTTGGCATGTTGGGGAGTCCAAAAAAATTTACGCTCGAGTACGCTAGCCTCGGCATCGCGCTGCAAGGCTCGCAATAGGGAGACTTCACGATAGTGGGAAATAAAAATGCGGAATAAGTACCCCTTGTGGATAATGTCCACATATTGCTTTGTAGCAAAAGCTAAGACAGACGAACGCGAAGTGGGACAGTGATGGGAACTTGCACCGTCTTTAGCAAGCAAAGAAGCAGAATCAGGTGATAGAGCACTTTTATCAGACGGCGAAGAAATTCCATGACGAAAGTTCTGGTTAAAGAATTTCGCAAGTTGTGCACAAATGGCACCCCGCATCATCTCAATAGCCTCCAGGGTATCTGGTATCTTGCCCCTATCGTCGATACTGAGGATCGCATAAATAGGATCAATGCAAGGGGCTGTATTTATGCCTATGTATTTCTCGCCGTGGCTATCTGTCGTGCTGATACCTTCATCTCCCGTCGATGTTTGGTATTCGTGGTCGCTAGTGTATGTGAGTGACAGATGAGGTCGCACCGGGAACACCTCCGTACCGCGCTCGCTTGCTGCAACAAAACTAAAGTCGATCACCTTGCATGGCAACACACTCTTGGGAAGCTCGGCAACCATGTGGTGGATGTCCTGCGAAGCCTGGTAAAGAGACCCTTGCATAAGTGGTAGCGCATCCCGCCACTCAGCGCCGATACGTTCTGCCAGAAAGTCCTCGAAGCCACCCAAGAGCACGGACACCGTTATGTCCGGCTGTATGTGTCTCCTCAGCGCACATTGCACCACATGTCGCAAGACAACTGATGCAGAGAGGGGTGTAATCGCACGTCGAGTCGATGCTGGGTTCACTGAGAGGCCAATTCCTTTCTCCTCTGAAAAGTGCCACAACACACAACGGTAAATGCCACCGTCCGGGAACTGCCGTGTAGATGTGATGTCCATCCCCCAGAAGGCATTGAAGTCGGCAACAGCCTCAGTGTCCTCAATGGGTGGGCCCCGTGTTAGGTGATTCCTGCCTTCGTTTTCATTAATGAGCTGAACGGCAACTTGCAAGTCGTTGGGGCCAGTGATCCACGCCAAAACATAGTGGACTCGATTACCCAGGGCCTTCCTCAACACATCTCGCACTGCGTTGGCCTCCATCGTGCACGGAGAAAAATAAACAGATGCCTTTTTAATTCCGACGCTGAGGTTTTTATTGATATTATTAGTATCCCTGTCATTACTCCCGTGATTATTACTATCTACCTTTTTGCCTGCAGCATTCTTGGGATTGGTTTTAGCTTCTTCGCCCTTCGAAACGTCGTTGTCAGCCCCCCAGACACCACGTACTGTCAGGGCGACGTCGTGGAGTAGCTGCAGCGACTGAAATGGGTGCTGTGTGAAAATGTCTAACACGCTGCGATATCCGAGTGCATCCTCTGCTGCTCGCTGAATTACTGTCTTGAAGAAATCTAAGGAAGTACGAAATAGCAGATTCATCACATCACCCTGTAAGCGCAGCACAGCGACTTCACCCCGTTCCTCAGCAGACGGCTTTACCGGTATTGTGGCAGACACTGTTGATGTTGAAGTGAAATACCCGTGAGTGATGCGTACCAATACCGTCCGCGTCACGTTCTCCTCCGTCATATTCGGCGATAGGATTCCTTCGTCGAGCAGATGAAGAACCATCGCGGAGAGGATGAACCCGTTCAGTCCCTCTGGGTGTCCTGAGGAAGAGGCCATAAGCCCCATGTGGTGTGCCCAGCACTTGAGCAGCACGATCGCGCGGCGCAACCCACCACAATTGACGCACAGCGTATGGAGCTTTTTAAGATAGTAAGGCATCATGTAGTCTTCAAGCACAATGTGACTGTAGTAAGGATGCTTTCGAATCCCCACCGCACCCATGACGCGTCCTGATGCGAAGGCACATCGAAGGTGGAGGTTGATGTGAATAACTTCGTAAGGACAATTCCTGGGGAAGGGGAAAGAGGAGGACGGCGCTGAGGCCGACGTAACTGAAGAGGGACGAAAATCTAGAGAAGAGCTGCGGCGACGAAATCGAAGTTTGATAATTTGCTTCTCTGCCCCATAACCATAGCAACCGTGTATCGGTACATAGGCAACCTCCATTCGAGAAAGTCGCTCTAGGGCAGCGTACTCGGAGCTACCACGAGTGTAGTTATCCTCACTCTCTTCAGTATCTTGTTCATCTGAATCGCAACGCTTGCTCCCCTTCGTGGTGTTAAGCTTCATCGCAGCCCCTTTAGCCAACTTCTCGAAATAAACCCCCAACTCTTTCAAAAACAACGTGCGACGATCGAGGTAGCCTCCATTCTGGAGATCTGCCTGACTGCACTTCGACGCCGGCATCGTAACGACGAGATCAGCGCCCACACTTCCGCTCGTCGCATTCAGTTCCGAAAAGGGCGTGTGATACGAGCTGGTTCGCAACGGAAAACTGCCAGCGAGACTCACCACATCCGCTAAGGACTGTGATGTGGAGGCGTTTCCACTGTCAGCGGCCTGCAACGTCTCATACGAGCTTTCCACCTCGGCTTGTTCGTTTGGTACCGTGCCATCTAATTTTGAGGTCGCTGGATGATGCTGAGGAACACGCGTGGGATAGCCCTCCCGTTTATAATACTGATGAATGGCAGAGTGAATGTCTTGGAGGTGGGCCTCAGTTTGACGGATAACCTTATCCGTCCACGAAAGACTGTACCTCTGAAGCGACATGGATTAATTTGAACCTTTATCGTGTTTTATTTCGCTTTTATTATGAAGGTTCCTCCTGAAAATATATGGGAACGCTGTTTAAACGGTTCTTTCTTCTTTCCTTTTCAGATTTATCAGACAGAGACGAAAAAGGGAAAAGAAAGCGTAAGCAAGCACCATTAGCATTGATGTTATCCACACTAATAATT
This sequence comes from Phytomonas sp. EM1, assembly GCA_000582765.1. Classification (NCBI taxonomy): domain Eukaryota; phylum Euglenozoa; class Kinetoplastea; order Trypanosomatida; family Trypanosomatidae; genus Phytomonas; species Phytomonas sp. EM1. Next base: position 299,312 of record HF955064.1, on the reverse strand, counting down.
ATTATAATCACACGAACTCAGAGAGCAGAAGATACACTTTCAATAGTGTGATCAAAGGGTGTGGCGTAAATGTATATATATATATATATATATATGTATTAAGACTAGATTGAAATCCTAAACATAACAACAGCCAAAATGCATGGATGATAAAGGGAAGCTACCGCCATAGGGCTAAACTGAGGAGATACTACGTGACATTCTCTCCCACAGATAGACACGGTGCGGGCTCCACCCGTAGCGCGTTGTTTCAGCCTAATGCGTCTCCTCACAGACACAAACATGAAGAGTTTTTCTCATCAAATATTATTGGAAAATTTACCTTTATTCAGTGATTCATCATTTCCATGAGAATCTCCGCGTCAATCATTTTGTCTGCCTGATCAGGCTCTGCAACGACGTGTGGCTTGTCAGCATTCCTGGACTTTAACGTTAAGATATTTTCCCTGTCCACAAGATTGCCTCTTGTATATTGACTACTCAGTTTAATATTCTCTATCTTATTGCCCTCGGAGGGATACGAAGCGTTCTCGTATTGGCGAAGATGATTGCAATAGAGATCGTAAACCAAGTTAGCTGAATTGACGTCGGGCTCTATCATGCTGTCCTTATATAGCTTTAAAATCCCAGAGCCCTCCTTCAGCCCTACGCCGCTGCCTGCACTCGGTGTGTTCCTTTTCATGGTGGTTGCCTTAATCGACAAGGTTGGTGGAGTCCAGTTGGGTTGCGTGCGAGGGTTATGATAAAATACTTTCCTCAGTCCAGTACACAGCCCTTCAAACCCTGAATGAGGACAAAGAGGAGACTTCGGTGATAGGTACCCCCTCTTCAGATCCACGACATAGCGTCCGCAGTGAGTGTAGTTGGTGGATACAAGAATGATGGATAGCATTTCGTTATTTGCGTAGAGCTTCATACAGTGAGGAATGTCGCTGCGGGACAGGTTAAGGGCGAAGGCCGCACTCTTTGATTGTAGGTCTTTCGTGTTTAAGATACCATACCGACGAACGTCCCGACTCCACATTAACTCTTCCTCCAATGAAACAAGGTGTATCACTTCCTGATAATCTTTAAGGAACTTAAGCAAACGCTTCCGACGGCACTCAACCATAGCGTTGTGCTCTGTTGCAGAGCCTTGCAAGACCACACCGTTTGGGTCCCCCTTATAACCCTTTGGTATCGTCCCCTCAACGCGCCTCCCTTGACCCACCTGCAATGCAAGCAGGGCAGAGTATGGGATGACTATTACTGAGTAGTGGGAAATAAAAGGCATCACCAACTCATCAATGTTAGCAAGCACGTCTGGGGCGAGCACTGCAACACAGGGGCACGCACCTGCTGGAATGAAGGTCGGTGCCTGGGGTGCCATCTCTGTGAAAGCATTCATACGCCGCTGGGCGATACGCATGAGAGGCTTAAGGTAGCGCAGCAGACGCGAATCCTGATGGAGATCCAGCCTCAGCCGCATCAAGGCGTGCTCAAGGGAACGCACATACAACGGGTAGTCCTGAAGCAGTCGTTCTTCCAATGTCACAGCCTCCGGCTCAGAACTTACAGCCACATGCCTGGACGACGAAGTATGCGTGTTGGATGCTGAACGAAGCGATTCGGAAGCACCGTCTGGTGTAAGCCTCAGTAATGACGCAGTGGCTTCCTCGTGAAGATCAAAAAGCTTAAGTGCGGTTTGCACCCCTGCAGGATGTTTCATCGCCGCATGAACAAGGAAAGCGTACGTATGTGGCGTAGGCAAGATGTGGTACTGATTCACCATCATTTCAACAACCTCCTCAGCCTCCCGCAGCGTCACAGCACCACTTAAAACCGCGTGAAAGGCTGAACAGGTGAGGGGAGCCCCCGCCTCCACCAGCACATCCAGTGTACGTCGCGCGTCAGCACCAAACCCGGCGTTGGAATAGGATAGGAGGAGGTTAGTATACAGCTTAGGGGAAAAATGCTCCACGCCGTATATCTGTCGAGCTTCGTGGTAAAATGCGAAGGCGTGTGTCGGTTCCCGCGTAGAAGCGCAGCAGGCCATAAGCGCCGCGTATGTGTCGACAGAAGGAACCAAAAGTCCGTCCCGAAGCCGGCGATAGAAAGCAAGAGCGATTGACATTCGATCAGGAACTTCTGTCGCTCTGCTGACAGCATAGATGAGCGCTGTGTATAAGGGGACAGAAACAGGAATCGACCTCGACGCTTCATCTTCCGTCAGCAGGGTTCGAAGCTCCTCAAAGTGGGAAGCACTGTGTGTGCAATGTGCAAGTGCAGTAAATGCCTGTGAGAGCTCATCTATCGTGAGCAGGAACCCCTGCCTTAGCGAAGAGGAGGAAGATGGGCCACTGATCTCACCTTTCCACCCCTGCCCATGCTGCGAAAGTCGGCGGTAGAGACTGTACGCAGTTTTGAAATCCTTCACGCGCTGGCAACTCGAGATAGCACAGATATGGTCCTGAGCGACGACGCCCACGAATTCCGCCTGCAGCTCGGCATCAACCACCGCGACAACGTCGTCAATGCTGAATTCATCCTCTTTAGAAATATCCATTGCCGCATTTAGAGTCCCGCGAGGCGCTAAAGCCTCCACTTTTTTGATACTTCCAAGAGGATCTATGTCATGAATTGCATTGTCTGTACTGCTATCATCATTAAGCTTCTTTCGCTCCTCACGGAAAGCCACCCTGGTGCTGAGATCAACAAGTTTTTCTAAAGCTCTCACTGCGACGAGGTGAGTGCCAAGGTAGGAACTCAGCTCGAGGATACCGTGTAGGAGCTCCGCATAAACATTTATTGGTAGCCTCCATGACAGGAGAAAGGCAATGTCATACGATGTGTAGCGGCGTCCTTGCACCCCTGTAGTCAACAACAACCCTCCAGAAAACGAATTTGGCGAGTGCTGAACCTCAACACAATTCCTGGCTCGAAGAATCATGGAAGGCAGCATTTCATCATTTTGCTCGTCGTTGTCCAGTATGCGGCTAGCAAAACGCTCAACCTCTTGAATTGTCTTCTGAAGATCAAGGTCACTCTCACGGTCGCCGATGGTATCATGGGCCTGTACCACATCCCGGACACTAAATCCGACCCTCTGTAAAACAATACGCAAATCCACTGAACGACTCATAGCACTTTCCAGCCGTTCAAGAGAAACAGCACGTTCTGCCAACTCATCCTGTACAAAGGCATTCTCTTCTCCATGATAAGGGGCATCACGTCGAATGGAGAGAGATGCCTCATTTTCAACTACGTTGACTGCTTTTTCCGAACATTTTAGATCTTCATAAAATTTAGATCTTTCCCTGCATTTCATTTCAAATGTTGAGTTGTCGCTCCCAATACCACTGTCTTCGGAAAGGCTCGTGATGGATCGCTGTAATGTATGTCGCAGCTCCTCCTTTAAGGCCGATATTTCATTAAGTACGTCATGAATCACCTGAAGTGGACCTGGGGCGTATGGTGAAGTAATCAGCTCCATAATATGTGTTACACAGCCCTTGCGCAGGAGCGTGCGATAGGCAAGAAATGAATCTGGCATAACAGAGGAGCCTACAGGAAGAGTTTGAGGAAAAGGCTTTTGCACTAAATCACAAAGTCTTTTGTGGTGTACAAAGTCATCCTGCTCATGGCTGTCTGCCTTTTCTCGATGATTAAAAGACGAACGAAAGCCATCCATTCTGGGTATATGTCCTTTGCCTTGCGCCCTCGAGGTACTGGTGCACTTTTCAACACCTTTATTTGGCGTACAGGGATAGTACAGCGGCGACCTCAAAGCTGCTTGTCGGCCGGCCTCTTTACTTCGCTGATGGTGATGATTCCGACTTATCGGTCGACTACCAAAACTTTCAGGCAGTCTATGAGAAAGCTGCAGCCGAACAGATGTGCACAAAAAGACTTGCGTGGCATGTAATGGAATGACAACCATGCGAACATGAGAAGGGATACATCCATGGCAGGAAAAGACTTGCTCCCTAAGACATCCTGTAAACGAACAGTAACATGCCCATTTCCGCAGGTAGTGTTTATCCATTAGTATATAAATGTATACATATGTATATAATCAATCGTGAAATCGATGTCATCTATACTAAACAAGAATTAAATGAGGCAGAGAAAGGTGTCACAAATTTTTTTTCTGATAGGGAATGCCAATAGAGTAATATTCATTCATCACTTATTTAAAGACACTCAATTTTGAGCAGAATTTTAGGACGAAGAGAAGCTTCAGAAGAAAATTAAACTATAGTTGATTTTCAAAATCTATCTTACCTACGATTAAGTTTCGCTTAAACCAATATTTTTTACATTGATTTGAACATTCCCTTTTTGTATCTCATTTGTAGTAGTTTTCATAGCTTACTAAATAAATCGGCTTAAAATAGGTCCAAGAGTTTGATTCCAATTGTCTTCCCATGTTGAACGATGTACAGCCGCTGCACGGACACGCTTCTGCATTTCAACAAGCGGGGTTAGTTTGGCTGTTTTCGTTTCCAAACTCCGAATGTTCATAACGGCAGTCATCGCCGTCTTTATTTCCGAAGACACGTCATACTGGAGCTTGTCCATACCAACAAAGAAACTCAACAGCACCTCCAAATCGGCAGCCGAAGAAAATATCCAACCTCGTTCGCACTCCACCAATCCACACCCATCACCACCTCCTTTCTCGATATCTGCGACTCGGCTGTATTTAGCATTTGGTGTGGGTATCCGATGCTCAGCTAAAGAAGTGTCTGCAGGTACGGCGACTTCCCCCATGAGCTCACCAATAGCAGGGTATGCTAACGCCACCACAGGAAGCCCGCAGCCAAGCATGTCAACCCCCTTCATGGGCAAGTCAAGCCCGCTGGAGGAAAAGTGAAGACAGAGACCAACGTCTGCGGCTCCAAGTGCAATGCTATAGTGTTTGTAGGATTGAAAATACAACGTAGATACGGTAATGTGTTTCGAAAGGCGTGCAGCCCGCACGGCCTCCTCAAATCGACCCCTTGCCGGGCCCTTCCCAGTAATGAGAACCCATATTTGAGAAAACGGATGAGGTAAGCATGATATATCTTCTGAGTTAGAATTAGCTGTAGAACTACGCCCGAAAGTCTGTTTTTGTCTTTCTGTCTGAGTATTCAAATCCTCTGCCATACCCGAGGGAAATCTTAGCGTGCTCCCTTCCATCGGTGTGACGACCGGTGTATTTCGCCAGGATGAACTACCAACGGAACCCTCATGATGCTCTACCGTAGAATCAATATACTTACATACATGACGCAGACGATGATCAAGTCGCTGAAGTGCTTCAATCAGTATTGTATAGTCATCATCTTCTGTCCAGCTTGTGGATCCAATCATAATGATACCTCTTTGTTGACGTGCTTTCACCGAAGGCTCTAGAAAATGGTGTGGGAGGGACGTGGCACAGGATGAGTGGGAGGGACAACCAATGACATTGTCATTCGGGCTTCCATGTAAGGGGGTGTCATCGTTGCAATTAGGCAAAAAAGCACTCTGTACTACCCATTCTGGCGGTGGCGCGATGCCCCATACATCCTTGTTTAGGTCCCAAATTCCTGGGTTGACTTCTTGATGCTCTGCTGGGACTCTCTCCCTAGCGCAGCTTAGTTGCGAAGGATCTCGTGGGAAAGAAGATGTATCTGACATGCATGGGTTTGCACATTTTTCCGAGCTATTACGAATCTGTGGCGCTGAACAAGTCTGTTGGTTGACTGTTGCAAGCAACACCTCTTCTACAAAGATACGACGGTTCGAAGGCGCGAAGAAACTTGGGGCCACGTCATATAGAACTACAACGTTTCCCTCCACCAAGGATGAGGGTGACCGATGATAGCTTTGATTTCTAAGATCGCCTTCAGTACGGCCTTGGGGGACAACACTCTTCGCTGCGCCCTTATCACCTATTTCATTTTTAAAATGCACTTTTTCTGACGAGTTGCGGAAGAATTGGCTCAGAAGCGACCGCTTCATGGCCTGACTCACAGTCACATTCACGTCTCCAACGCAGAGTTGCAGTTCCAACCATTTATACACCGCGCAGGCCACACGTGGTCGGTGCATGGACTCGAGGATGGTATAACCGTAGTTGTGCCAGTCCACCACAAGGGTGGGCCAAAACGTGTGAAGGCGTGTACCAAGTCGGCTGTGCGCGCGAATTTCCCTTAGCGCAGCGGGGTTCGCCCAAGACGCCGGCACGATTAAACAATAGTACAAAAGAAAGTTGTATGCGACCACAATGGGACGCACGACGTACTTGATGAGCGGCACGAAAGGAATTGCAGGTGGGGTTTGGATGAAGATGACATTTGTCACAACCAACTGCCCATGTGCGTTTACCTGAATTGCGGTCGAGCGGACAAGCGAGGAGAGATATTTCACCGTCAAGACGATAACACGGTAAAGAGTACAGGCCGTCCAATGGAGGCTTCGTAGGGGGAAAATAAACTGGAAAAATTCTGGAGGACAGGGAGGTGCGATGAGGTAGTGGCTTGATACAAGGCAACCCCACTTACGAGGCTTGAAACTGCCCCCTTGTTGATATTCCGCACTCTTCCATGCGTCATGATCACCACCCAGACCTTTCTGTGCGGTAGTAAGTGAACTCCCAGCATCATCACCTACACCACCAGTAGGATAGGGTTGTAGATGTCTTTGCATCGCCCGGGAAATCTCATCCGGGTCATCGCTAGCAGGAAAGAGACTTGGTGTAGCCTGCTCACACATGAGCAACTTTTCACTGAGTTGATTCCCACAGTCCAAACCTAGTAACACGATCTCATCAAAGAGTCCACTTTGGGCGAGACTGGAAGCATGGTATTGCATGCGTGGTGATCGCGCAAGATCGCCACCAACAACGACGACAGCACGCCGGACCACTGCCCGGGTGGCAATTCGAAGTGAAGTTGGAATTTCAACTTTCTTCATTTTTGTTGATATTTTGGAACGGAAAGAGCTTGGCTCTCGCTGTGGTTGTGATATATCATTGCCAGCACTTGGTAGTTCAAACCCATCATGACGAAGCAAAGGATAACTATTGGCTTGTTGAAAAGAAATGTCCTTTGTTTTTATGCTTTTTTGATTCACAGAGGAAAATACATTCCTAGGACTGGCGGGCGTGAGTTTTACAAGCCATTCAATGGCGCGCCAGGCACTGTCACGGCGATGACGACCGCTGATGACTCGCCTGAGTAGAGCAAAATAAATAGAAAACCAAAAAATAATCGCGCTAAGAAAAGGGAACATGACAAACCAAACTAACTCATCTTGCCGAAACATGCCCGATTTTATCTAATTTTGCGTCAAGATAAGCACAATCAGTAGTGCCTTTTACCAAACGAAAACTAATTTATAGATCACAGACGAAGTACGAAGTGCACGTCCCGATATCGATGATCTTTTCGATTAATACTGAAATATGTGATACTGCTACACAAGTAATACTATTCTAAAATATGGAGACTAAATATGAAAACAAGCAATGAGGGTTAAACCCTTAATTAATAAAATTCATATATACGCTATAGATCAAAACTTCATGAGTAAACACACGCTATGAGCGACAATAAATAAGCCTCGTAGAGTACATTCAAACACTTCAGGTACCACTAATATTATGCAAAGAATGGTTAAAATTGCCCTTTTCGGAATAAAAGGCTTTAGCCCACGATGTTATATGCACACCTCGTTCTGTCGATCTTTGAAACACGCATACATCTTTGATAACAATATACACGAATGGCCCACCGTTTCCTTCGTTGAGAGGTGCTTGACCAATCAGAACAATGTGTTCCGTTCCTCCAACAACGAATCCAAATATCGGATGACAACCGTCCAGAGAAGAGATTTCAGGCACGTCTGGCACTAAAAAAGAAACTGCAATTCACTTGTACCCTCTCCTGAGTTGGATATACATAACCATATAAAGATTCGTGTATGTAAAACGAGGATAAAAATTATCACGTTTTCATTCGGAAAGGGCTTGCCCCCTTACAAGACACTCCCCTCGATGGTCTCAGGCCCCTTAGGACATCCTCTCTGGATAATGACCGTTTCTACAATTCGATGAAAGAGGGTCCTATTATAGTCAATAAACAGTGTAAAGTAAGAAATTCTCTCGAGTGCCAATGACGCAACTTGAGGAAGCAGACGTATGTAAACAGTGTCGTACCCATGTACATGTGCCAGTGCGTGTTGTAAGCAGAATACGTTGTTGCTTGTTAGTATACGATCCAAGCTCACCACAGCAAAGGGGAAGCAGATCCCATACTTTTAAGCAACATTTCTAGTCTTTCCAGTTCCTTTTTCTTGTGACGTGCTAACACTTGTTCTGATGTTCCTGCTTCCTTCATACAAAACTTCACATGTCCATTTATTTGCATCTAAAGCCTTCTGAGTTTGGGATATTTCAAGATCCTTGAAGATGTTTAGGTATCTCAGCAGAGTTTTCACGCGTCTGTCTTGAATCAGTCTGCCTGCACGGGAGCTTAATGTAGCTAAAGTTGCACTTCTGATGAACCTTTAGAACGATGTCCCGCAAGCAACCCAAATTTCCTTCTCAGTGGTCTGCTCGCCTACCAAGGCTCCTTGAATGCCGCATTGCTATCCTGAATCAACCCCCTTCAAGCTAATCTTATATGGCGTCGTGGCGACAGTACCTGATTGGAATTCTTGTACAAGGTCTACCACCCCATGCTTGACTTCATAGAGTGTAACTGGATCCACTGCGGTTACATAAATCAGTAATTCGAAACCTCAACTCTTGAATATCAGGCATAAAGATCTCGGAGATGCTAGTGCCACGAAAGGTGGCAGAGCAGTAGAGATTAGAATGGGTTAATATCAAGAGTTTTTCATTGAATACACAGACAATGAGGCGGGTCGCGAGATCACGGGTAGGGCTCATTCTGGACACAAAGTTAGCATAGCATATTGTAGGTCCTCAATACATCGAGGCATGCATATAATGCGCACCATCACCACAGAGAGCTGAGAGAACGCGAATCTGCTGCGGTAAAAAATCACCTGAAATATCATCACTCATCGACCGTAGACTTGATTCACCGTAGCCTTTTGCTACCAATGCATCTCCCCCATTCACTCTTATTCGGTATCCCATCAAACATTTCCATGAGGTTTGGCAAAAGGAGCTTCTATACCCATATGAAGAAGCGGGGAGCCATCGTCAGTTTCATGTTTGGCTCCATGGAGGTGTGTGCCGCTCTCCTCCTCAGCCGCTCATCCCTCAAGCACTAGCAAGGAACTGAGGAAATCGGCTACGATAAGCTCCACCGTCGATTCCTGCGTGGGCGCTTCGATGAATGGCACGAATCCTGATTGAGGATTGAAGCACAACGCTAAACATGTCCCACAAACCCATTATGTTTGACTGCACAATAACCTAGGGAAAAGTGGAATATATGAAGGTACGGTTCAAAATCCATTTAATGCAACTTCGACGGCACCTGTGTTGTTCCCAAGTCGTCCGAATCAAAGGTGTGGACGGACACACCAGTTCAGCGCATGCAGAGGATTACAAAGCACTGGTCGTTGGAGACATCTACTTATGGAGGCATCACAATCAATGTGTCAAGATTGTCCTTTTTTTCTCCACAACAATTGGATTTACATTGATTTTCATACGGGACACTGGCATACATGTCGTTCTCTTTTGAGTCCCGTGGGTGGGCTTGTGCATCTCGAAAGAGCGCAACAAAATCAGTATTCTGGACGTGATCAAGGGTAACTCATTGACTCACTATTCTTGCATCCACAGAACTTGGCCCCGCTGCGCACGCCATTGACAAATCTCTGATAATCTTAAATGTAGGACTGTTTTTCGGATTCTCTACGTCTTTCCGCATTGCTTCATCGCTGGTATGACTCAAATCACAAATCAATGCGTAGTTTATGATACCGCAGTCATGATGTGCGCCTCTTGTCAGAGAGTGTTTAGAGATTACTCGACCCTCGTGACTCACCACAAGAAAAGACACCCATCCATTCTCGTTCCGTTCCCAGAGTGCTCTCGTGAATACTGCAATGCCCCCTTCAAATCGCACAAAAGTAAAGCGCAGCATCGCCGACACTGCCCACTAAACCCTGCCTCGACCGCTCCTCATCAACGCTCGACCAAACCCCGCTCGCTCTTCCCAGCACCAGAGCAGCCCTCGTCGCTTCCTACTAACATAGGTACAGAAGTAACGTTACACCATCTTATTGTTGAATGTCAAGCATCGACTGTGTCCGAAAGCCGTGCCAAGTTTGATAAAATAGTAGCAGAACAATTGTGGAAATTTCTAAATGGTGAAGCGCTGCTTGAATTCCTGCAGAAGATATTTGAATCTGAATTTGTAGATAAGTAAGTCGAATAAGAATGGAAAAAAAAATACCGTGGTTATTTTCCAAGACGACAGGGTAGCTTCCATAAACCCTAGGACCACCATTTCTTCACTTGCTAAGGGATGTTGCTACTGCGCAGAGCAGCTTAACAGGCTTGCAAGGCTTATTTTAGAAGGCATATAGACCTTTCAGTTGTCATTCTCCACTTGTTTTGCAAACCCTTGGTGATACACACGGATGCAGGACAACGCCAACATCACCACCACTACCCCCAATGAGATAGCACGCTGCTTTGAGCATCCGCCTGGTGATAAAAGCAAGGTTCGGCTCGTGATGATGCGGCAACAAAGAATTGGTGCCTTGTGTACTGCGGTACAGTCAACCCAAAAGATACGTACTAACTCTCTGCCTTGTGGCGCAATCTCATACCCCAAAGCTGCATACAAATGGCAAGAACCTCAAATTGGGCCCTACTTGAGTATTAAGCCATAAGTGTTGTAGGGTTCACCAAAAGTAACATGACCCCAATCGCCACAACACTTAGTGTATTTTCTCTACGGAGGGTAACAACAGGAGATTGCGGCGTTCCATCACTTGCATGGTAAAGATCTTTTGCATAACAGAGTCCGTATAAACAAACAAACGATAAATATCCCGTATGTGAACACATTAGTCAGCAGAGTTGAAGATAGACGCCGCTTTGAATAGCCTTTCCGTTGCACTAGAAGCTAATAAATTGGTTAAGCAGCCCATAAAAAGCATTTTACGTGAAAACTTTCTCGACATGCGGATTGTTCCCTAAAATCAATAGGAAAAGTAAGTCTTCAAGTGCATCCGTCGTCGTAGCAGCACCCTTGATATCTACAGCGCATGCCCTGACAGTGGGCTCCTCGACTCTATCCATAGTGTTAGTCATCTGCGCTCCCGATTTATTAATGTCATAGAGAAAGCTGTATTGATAGAGTTCAAAAGAGGAAGGTAACGCTGATAATAGCAATTTCACAGCAACGCCTTGATGTCGACTTCTGCTTCTGCAGTGGTCTCCTATGCCTCCCTGTCACGTCACCTTGGTCATTGTGGGGCCCGTGTGCGGGGTGAGTGTGTTGTCTGGGGCATGAGTAAGATGTATTGATGCGCTACCTCTATCGATTGTACATATGCCCTTATCTATTCGATGTTGCTTAAATGGCAGCTCAAAGTAAGTTCCACTTGCAGCAAGCTCAGATAATACCAACCCAAAGCCCTCTTCACTAGTAATACTATCTTAAACTGATATTTGGCACATAAACCACAATGACTACCCTTTCCTTTTACTACGCATGTGAAGTCCTATCATGCGTAGTTCAACCACACGCGCACAAACTTGAATTAAAAGCAGATCAACGCGTGCGATAAATAAAAAGAGAATTAGATGAAGACGAAACTGAGATGGGTAAATCCCTTCCCCAGTGAAGTAGGCACGATACCGTTGGATACTCTAAAGGAAAATGGGCGGGTGGCATAGAAAATGCGAACAAACCCCTCCGCCGCCCTTATGACTCCTCGTTGCTAACCCCTAGCACATACGACTAAAAAGAAAAAGTTTAGAATTATCTGAACAATGTTTTAACATAAAGCTTGACGCCACAATAAGTTTAAGTTTGACGGCATATGTGCACACTACACCACTAAAGAGAATTTTAAACGCAATTTTTCTAAAGATTCAGAACATATTTACGCATTCCATTCTGTAAGTATGATAGGCTGGACAAACCATGTTGTATAGTGTGCAAACTTATTCAGCTTTAATGTCTGCAGGTCTGGGAGAATATAACGAAGCAACATGCGATCAATCACTGAACGCGGCGTCCAATTGATCTTCTCATCAAGCACTTGCAGCCTACGCACATTCACCCCAGAAGCCAGCCCAGTTACGCTGTAGGTTACCTCCAGAGTCGGCTGGTTTTTGTGAACTCCAAGGCCTGATGACGCGGGCATCGCCCTCCTAAGCTGACGCTCACGTTTCTTTTTCAGCGCAAGAGCCTGACGTCTGCGTGCCTTATCGCTCTGGTTTGGCGGACTTGGGGTGCAACTCGGATGCGTTTTTTTCACAAAAGAGCTCTTGCGAGAGCCGCGTTGCTTGTTGTTTTTATTCTCTACTCCCCGCTTGTTAATGAAATATTCCTCCGTGGCATCGATTTGGCGTCCCATCAGATCTGTCTTGTTGGGATCTTCGTCACTCGTGCCGCTTGCACCACTGCTCAAGAAATCATTATCATCGGAATCAATATTGCTATCGCTATCCTCCCTCCTTTCGCTATCATAATAACCATACTCACTTTCCTCTAGCTGCCGGTAAACGAGTTCAAAGTGAACAGATAGAAATGCGAAAGAGGACAGACTATGAGCATTGTCTCCTCCAACAGCTGAAAGCATCGCTGGTGAGAGCGCTCCATCTTCGTGTGCCTTTGCTACTTTTGAACCTTTTTTGACATTATTGTGAATATGAGCATCCACACTTCCGATCTCCCATATCAGGAGGTGAGGCTTCGCGCTTCCTTCGGCCAACACAACTCGCCCAATCCCTCCCGTATTCGAACGTACGAGTCTGCAGTAACGATTCGGCAACCGTACCAATAGCCTTAACTCATGGAGAGGCTGAAGGGCTGTTAAATCAAAGCTGATACACTGGCATCCAGGTTTGTCAGGTTTCAAAAAAGAGTTTTGTATGACAAGATTACTAAGACAGGGTGGCGACGTACTTAGAGCATTGAAGGGCTCGACACTATCGCTTGCGACGGAGCTTAGAGCGGGTCGACTGTCGAGCAAGTATGAGCTTGAAATCATCGTTGTGTATTTTATAAGTATCTCCTCAGACAAACACGCAGGTGTAAAGCATATGTTTTCATTCACCAACATCTCATTCAGGTCTACCATCTCATTCACATACTCTAGCTGAATCATGGGACCTTTTGGCCTTGGATGACTGCGTGAGAAAGAATGTATGTTCGCCTTACGGTAAGACTCTGTCGTCAGACTGTTATGTTGAGGCTTAATGGTACTCAGATGACTATTGCTACTTGATAAGTTATCCATCCTGGGCACGTTGTCCGGTGTATTAATATTCGTGTTGTTGTATGCTGTGGCGAAGGACAGCACACGTCGCCGAATCGAGCGTTTACACCCGCTGTCATCGCCCCCGCCACCATAATTGCATGAGTTGCCGCCTATAGTTGTTTCATTTAGCTGAGCAGATAGCTTTAGAAGAAAGCGATAGCTTCTCATCAAATATGTTTCAACTTCGATACTGCCTTTCACTTCTATGGTAGGGTCATTGTGAATAAAGTCGATGCAGCCAAGATCCCTACCAATACGCCCTTGCGGTGGAAGCTTCACCAGCTCCGTGATCCTTATGGTGATGTTGTTGCGCCTATATAAGCAAAAGCCCTGATATGCGAGAAGGGCTGCAGCAACAGCACCGCTTGCTTTGACAACACGTAAAATAGGTGAGCGTTCTAAATAAAACATTTCTGTATGCTATCAATAATATTGAACTAAGCTACAAATAATTTAAAGGTAGAGAATGTGTAAAAGCATTTGCAGCCGCAGCAGCAGAAGCAGTAACAACGACGAAAGTTCTACGCAAGGAATAGGAATAACCCTATGAAAGCGATCAAAATAGACATAACATAATAATAATAAGATATTTTTTTATAGGTTCTGGTGTTTGAGCCGAAAGATTGTGTGAATAGAAAAGATTAAGAGATTACATAAGCTTCGTATAGAATATGAAACCAATAAAAAGCTGATGAGAATATTAAGGGTCACGCAGCATGTGGTATTATTGATTCGATGATCTATAGCAAAAAAAACTTCAAGATTTCTAATACTATGCATATTCATTTATATTGTTGTTTATTTCGTTTCCACACACTAAATTTTTGAGTCCATCATACTTCTGTTTCCATATATGGGATTGCACTCCGTCGATGGCGTACCTCCATCTTCTGTCGAATTATTGTCGGTTGAGATCTGCGTCAACATTCTCCAAGCATTTTGTAACGTCGCTCCCCAGCCCGAGTTAGGCTCCCCGACGATATTATTCACGGGCGTGGAAAACCGTCTTTCAGAGCCAGGTACAGGTGGCTGCGTCTCGAGCCCCTTGTGTGGCGCTGGGGCTGGCTCGGCACCGACGCGTTGCTCCCGTATTCCTCGGTCGGAAGAAGCCTGCTGCTCAATAAACTCCATCATGAGAGGAATCCGGCGTTTAGGATCCAACATGAGATACGGAAAACCCACACACTGTTCTTGGCTGATCCTCCAGGACTGTGAAAGTATATGTGCGAACACTATAAAAGGACTGAGCGCTTTGTTCGTGGGGTCACTTGGATCAAGCTCAGCAGAGTGACACGATCTCAAACGCGTAAAAATCAAGCTCTCTATCCCTTCGGCCGCCGTCGCAGATACACGCGTCATATGATATGACAGAATGCCTGGGAACTTCCCTCTTTGAGGAAATGTTATGCCTGCATCAATATCAACCTCGCCGCCATCTTGGTTAGTGCCGATGGAAGTGAGGCAGAGTGCATGTGCGCTCAACAAGCGGTGCTGTGCAGCCTTCTCCTCAGCGTGAACGACCCGATTAAGCAGATCGTTGCAAGACGACGAAACACCTGGCAGGCAAACGCGCACTTCAGTTGGTGCAGACGGGATCCTAGCGATCAAGTTGGGATCCCGCTCAGAGGAGATGCTGCTACAGGACAGCCCCAAGGTAACACGAGACGGCGCGGTACGAGCAACCTGCTGAGTACCTGTCATCGAACTTCTATATGATAATGGGTCCATCGTGTCCATTGACTTCATCGTAAGCGAAGGAGGAGGAAACGTGGGAAACACATCCTGCGTAAACGTGCTTGTACAAAGGAGGTAAGCACAACATGCGGTGTAAGCATCCGTGATACTAACCAACCGACGCAGCCTCTTACTGCTGCTTTTGAAATAACGCAGCACAACGTTGATCGCAGCACGTGCGTCAGAAAGGACAGCCTCAGGTACCGCTCCCGTCTCCTGCTCGTGTTGGGTCACAACACTTTGAAGAAAGAGTCGCTCAAAACGATGGAAATGTTTCGAAGTGGTCCGCAAAAGTTCCTTTCGGGAAGGTTTACCTGCACTCAACGAAGGAATAGCTGCGGCGTAGGTCCACGAAGTGTTTGTTTCACGTTCTGCACTTGATTCCCTTGCCAGATGTGTGGTACAGCTGAACCTGTCAGGCACCGAGCCTTGGACGAACGCCTGAGCAGAAGGATCCATGATGAGCTTCATAATGGGCCCACGAAGATGTGTTGTGATGTGTTTAAGCATATCCATCCAGACACAGCGCTCTGCAGCCTTTTGTGTCAGCGCCTGCATGTTAGCCTGTGAAGTGGATAAAAAGGGATAACAAGTGGCTGGGTTTGGAGTGTGAGAAGAAAGATCGTTAGCTGCTGAAGATGCTGTTGGTCTTGTCGTTGATGCCCGTCCAACGTGGGGACTGTCACCTTTGCCTGAAGCGAGGAGAGGGGTATCCATTACAAAAAGTTTACCCCAATGCGGCATATTGCACAGGAACACATCGAAGAGAAGTTGGAAACCGGCCTCTGGAGTAAACACCGGGAAAAAGTGAGCTCCAAAGCGTATGCCACAGCAAAACGGTAAATTATCCGCATCCTTATAGTCGTCCAACATAATCTTAGTATGACACAAATCACTTGCACCGGTTTGACGAGCTAAAAAACCCGATAAAAAGCCCTTTATGGACCATGTGCTGGGCTTTGAAAAGGGTTCAAGCATAAATTCGTACGAGATTCCATGAGCCCGGCAAAGCCACATCATTGCCATAGCAGCCGGATCCTGCTCGAGGGCGTGCACACAGAAAAGAATAGGCGGCAACAGGCCTGAAGAAGGGGTCCCTGAGGTGCGTGGAACAAGACGCTGCGTCGCTTTGGTGTAGAGGTGACGAAAAGAAAAATTCTTACCGCCTACTGAAGAGTCGTTAGCGCGGGTTTGCTGGGATACGGAGATGGCCTCGTAGTTTGCACGAATCAGGGCTGCCTCCACCAGGGGTACTAACGGAAATGCCTTGTGACGAACCATTAACGCGAGAACCTCTGCACAGAAAGCCTCAACAGCGACTGCCTGAGTCATTCGACCTCGCAGGCTGGCCCAACGCCGGTACCTCAGGCGTGCACTGACGTTCAGCCAGCTTAAGAAACTCGAAGAGCGTGAGGCTGAAGAAACCTCAGGTTGTGGAGCAGGGCTTTTTTCAAGTGACTCGCGTATTGCTTGAGTTTGATTTGTTTGCATTACAGGAAAATAAATTCCCGTCCTGAGCCAGGACTCTAAAGAAGAGTCATATTTTTGGGGTGCATCACCATAACGAGCTTGCTGATGGAATGCATACAGCCGCAAGCGTTCCTCGTGTGTCATGAAACGCCACAATGACGACTTGAAGGTTGGATGAGCCATGAGCAGCATTAGAGAGATAGCAAACAATCTCACCTCTTCGGAGAGATTTGATGTCTCGACCAACATGATTTATTTCAGGGGGTCCCCTAACGTAAACTATTCGCGTAGAGACGACTTACCTGATGGGTAGTAAGTTCAGGGCGATGAAAAGAACGAGTGATTCATTCTTCTTAAAAAATAAGAGGATAGACATCCAAAATATTCATTGATTCTGTATTTTACGAGGGGTTAGTGAGACTAATTTATATAATTTTGAATTCTTTGTATAGCAGTTTTTTTTTTCAGGAGTACAATAATGATAAGATGGCGGTGTGAGACCATGAGCAAAAGGAGGCAAGACTATAAATATAACGAAATTCAGAGAGATAGAAAAGGAATGAGGTGAGTCCAACGGAAAGAACGAAAAAGTACCTCACGCTTGCAAAGCAATGAGTTCACGTCCTCCTTTCCCTCACCTATTCCTCGCACCATGACTATCTATTTCCTCGGTGCCTATTCAAACTATTGTTTGTCACTTTGGAAGCTGCCATCGTCATTAATAATACCCATAACAGAACTTCGGGTAAAGAAAAAATAATAATAAACCAATCGATACTATATTAGAAAACAATAAAAATACTAATAAGCATCCTTTAACCTCACTTCAAACAACGCACTCTTATATAAATATGTGTGTGGATGTATGTGGGCACTTATGCGAAGAACTTTACAAAAGGCCTCCAACAATGTGGAGCTGTCCTGACTCCGTGCCCGCTAACATGTGAAATGCACTCCGTTTCGACTCCATTCCACAATGTTCCTCAGTACACCATGTGGCCACTGTGTTAACAACACCACAATGTAAAAGTTTCCTATTGCTGTTTCCAGAGTGCACATTGTATATGTTCTCCTCGAAAATGTGCGCGGGATCTCGGACGTTAGAATTCGTATCGATGATGTAGTGAAGGTGCTGTTGGCTGTTACCTTGTGTATCACAGTTGCTAGTACTCCTATTCTGGAGCGGTGGCTCTTCGCAGGCAGCGTTGTTTCTGCAAATCTCAGACATCATCTCAGCAAGCAGGGAAGATGTGGCGTTTCTGTTATTAAGTTTACCACCACAGGCGTTTATGTGCATTACATGACTAAGCTCCATCAGCTGCTCTACAGCCAACTTAAAAGGTTCATCAAAACAAGCAGTCCTGGCACGAAACATAGTATAACAGCTTTTGCCTGAATGATCCATGTGGCCCGACAGAAACAAAGGGTTCGTACACTTTTGAGATACTTTATTCATAAGCAAGCGGCGGGACAAGTCAGCCATCGTGGTCAATAAAATCCTTCCCTCCGTCATCCCTCGTATAGGAGAAAGCAAAGCCTGCGAGTCTGGATTTTGACGCGGAGTTTTTGAGCACGTCGCCCGATCCTCGCTTTGAGAAATATTCCCAAGGCGGTTTTGGCTGTGGACAGCAATGCCATGGCTGCCATTTAGCAAGTGACCTCTCATCTCTGAGGGCCAGTCAATCACAGACATAAGACATTTTTGAGCATACAATACGAGGGGCAAACCGTATCGCTGCACTAGCTGGTCAACTAGCCGGCGGCGGCTTCGGTGCCTACGGTGCTGAGCTCCGTTGTTACGCATTCTCAATCTCCCTTTCCCCTTGGTCACTTCCTCATTGGAATCTTTTCCTTCTATCTCATCCTCATCCTCACTAGTGCTCCCGATTTGATCATCCTCGGAGAGGTTCGCCATCTGAGACCACATTTTGTCAAACCCTTCATAATTGGTTACTGCTGTGGCGTTTTCGGTATGACGTTCTCTTTCTGTGTTGCTTTCAGCTTTGTCAAAAGTAAAGTAAGCCGTCGTATCCGGACCCTCGAACCTGTCCCAGGTGCTCAACGAATAGAGTACATCTTCGATGCTAGCCTTGGAATTGGCACCGCGCATATACCGGAAACCGCCGGTCCTCTCTTGTTTCATGGTGACAGTACTCCCACGGTTGCGGTTATCACAGTTATTTATATCGGTGTGTTGGGAGGGCAAGAACGTTGAATCCCGGTTGCGTTCTTCTCCACACGAGTCTTGCGCCGTCACGCCTCTCATCGCGCGCGCCCTTGAAGCCTGAATCATTCGAGCAAAATCCGATTCCCGAAGCGTTACGGTACGGATGCGGTCTCCCGAGAGGGCGTCAAATACGTAAAGTATGTTGTGCAAACCCCCTACAGTGAGAATGACTTTCTCACCTTCAGCCCCCGTGCCCTGTGAAGCCAGTATTTGTTTTGGGTTGCGGGCAACAGGTTTGTTTGGGTCATTTTTGCGATACCAACAATGCGTATGCATTCCCAATGCGTCATACTCACGGCTTTCTACTCGTTTCTGGTTAATCACAGTTAATGAGCACTGCAGGGAAAAGACTGGTGCCTTTTTAGTATCACTGTGTTTAGGGATAGTGCCGTTTAGAGTAAGCGATGTAACAGGCTGCACCGGGCATACTGCCACCACACGGAGCACGTAGCTCATATAAGTGTCGAAAATAAGGCATCCGTAGAGACCAGGTCTGTGCTCCAGAGGTCTGGTACGATCTATTAGAACACGATGTGGGCCGATGGAGGTCATTATGGCAAGATACCGCCCGTTCCGGGCACTGGGCTCCAAATGCAACTTTGGGGAGAGCACAGAGCGTGTGGCAAACTCAAGAGATCTTTCCGACTCGTAGTCACTTTCTCCTCTCATCTTACTGTTGTCATGGGCATGGTAACGTTTCGATGGACTAAGTGGCGTATCATCCTGTGCCTCATCTCCTCGGTTATGATCATCGGTGAAGTAAGATATAGATAAAACTTTGTCAATGTCAATAACACTATTGCTATTACCGCCCTTGCTATCTGCCTCGCACCCTTCTTGAGGATCATGAGACTTCCCTGTGGTTTGAGGTAAATTCACGTCTCGCAGCTTCCTTGATCTCCACAAGCGAATGAGGGTACGATACGTCGTTTCCTCACTCTCAATGCAATGCTTGCTATTGTGCTGTAATGAACCCCACTGGGGCTGTCCAGAAAGCGCCAACGAAAGCAAATGGTAAGGCACCCCATCGTTGTCAATTTGAGGGTTGTGTCGCGTGGGTGCAATATTCCCCGATAGGCGCAGGGCACGCCCGATCTCAGAAAAGACGAGTCGACTACCACTCTTGTAAAAAGCATTCGGGATGTCACTGATCTCTCTGCGTCGGTGGGAGGGCGAGGCTTGAGGACCTCGATGCAAGGATGGGCCATCCTCAGTACCCTTTTCATTTTCGACACACTGGGAGTATGGGTAGGGCAATCCGCCGCTGCTGAGCTCTGGAACACCAACGTGACCGTATTCTTCCTCCTCATCGATGCTCTCAATATCAGTGTTTCGCTGCGATGTGGGGATAGACGAAGGAGATAAAAAAACACTGTTAGGTGGCGGGCCTGAGACTTGTTCAGCAAGGACACGTTGTATCAGCCTACGACCCATTTGCACAGAACGATGAAAAGTCATTCCTTGCGAAAATAAAGAGACTTCTTCATCGTTACCAGCTTCAGCACTCCTCTCCGAACTCGACTCCCCCATCACAGAAAGTCGTAGAAAGCGAGAGAGGTAATTCATTGCGCCCGCACCAGACTTGCGAGCTTTGTCGCCGCTTCGACCTGCCACTAGTACAGGAGGGATACTATTAGAGTTCGTGTTGGCCAAATATCCAGGATTGATGTAGTGTCGAGCGGTAATGTCACTACGGTCGAACCGTATGATGTGAGTACCATAAAAAAATGCACGCGGTACTTCTTGGTCTGCTACTACTTTCACCTGTCGCCGAGACGAGAGGTTAGTTCTCTCTTTGGGTGTTTGAAGAGAGGCGGCAGAGGCGGGTAAACCACGGTTACCTATGAGAATAGTACACGGTGCATTGATGTTTGGGACCGGCATCGAGGAAGAATTTCCCAGATCTTCAGCCTCATGCCCCTCACCTTCATTCCAAGCATCATACATAGAGAGGAGCCCTTTATCGTCAATTGTGTAAAGAGCAGTCATAAGTGGAGAGATAACAAGATCCTGTACAGGCATTGTGCTAATACGCTGGATCAACATACCAGAGCATGGAAGCCAGCGTATGATAAGATTATCCAAAGCCGTGGAAAAGCACTGAAAAAATGCCAAACGAGCTTGCGCGGCGATATACCAGGCAGCCGATGACGCCCGTAATAATTCACAGTACGTCCCCGGACCATCCGAAGCATTCCTAGTACTATTTTGGGATCCCGAGACCGAAGATTCTTGATTGATGGAATCTCTGGCGCTCTGATCGCTGAGCTTTAGGTCTAGAAAGACATGTTGTGGGCTTGTCCACCCGCCGCCCCAAAATCGTGGGTCGGCCCAGTGTGCGGTCGTAATAGGAGCACTGTGGATCTTCCATGTTGCATAGAGGCGATTCGGCAACTGAAACAGCCTTCTCAAAGGCTTCCTTGAGGCGCTGATAAAACCCTGCTGAATCGTAGTAGTCGAGGATGTGGCGACACCATTTCTTTCCTTGTGAAGGGAATAAATGCAAATCTGACCAGTGGAGGCTGGAATGACGCGGGATTCCCCCTCTTCTTCTCCTTCGGCCACGCCACCTGGCATGAACTGCACTGCAGCTAGCACAAAACGGCCGTCGGGTGAGAACTGCACGATAGCGCTATGTGCTTCATACCAATGGGGACGCTTGGGTGTCCCTGGTAGGACCGTGTCCACGAGAAGCTCCTCTTTATAGGCTGATTCCTTAGCGTGCGCTCGCAGCGCGTAGACGACTAGACGGGCACACGTCGTCACGAACGCCACAAGAGTGCCGCAGCGTGTCACGGTGATCTGCTGTACCTCCTCAGCGATCTCATCCCCGACTCGATTGAAGTGGTTGTCAGACGAACTCGCATCGGAGGCGGCGGAGTCTTCTTCTTCCGCAGTAGTTAGGTTATTCGTGACTGCGTCATCGACATGATGCAGGGGTGTTTGCTCTCGTGGTAGTGGTAGTGAAAGCCCCTCCCTTCTCTCATCTACTTGATTCTGTGCTGTGTTAGGCGAGGATGAAGATGTCGATACAGAGGGCGCCGTTCTCCCCTCGATGCGCCAGCTCATTACGTCAGATGTCATGATGGCGCGCTCTACAGTAATACTAATGTCCTGTGCGATGCGACGGATGGCGGCAAAGGTTGGAGATGTGAATCTTGAGCTCTGAGACTCATTTTGCTGGTTTCTAGGCCCGTGATACACGCTCGCTTCTTCGTCTTGGCCCTGAGACACATTTGAGAGGTGGGCATCAGAGAGTGCTTGCCCTTGAGCAGACAACACGCCAACGTCGGTCCCTGTAGTCGCAGTTGTTGCTAAAGTAGGCAATAGTGTAGCTTCACCGCTAACAGATAAGTTACCGTTATCTGCCTCAGATATTTTAAGGATGTCGGGCATGTCTGCCGTTGTTTCGTGTTTACTCGTGATCTGAGTGGGGGTTGCATCGCTGGCAACACCCTCATTCGGGAGACTTTCAGCAATCACTCCAAGCCCCAAAGTGTTTTCACTCAACGTAGCCTTTGCTGATTCCAGTACTCCAGGGTTCTGAAGTGCTCTTATCTGCATCCTCAAAGGCAACTCAGAGAACTGAGCATTAAGAACTATATGCTGATGTGCAAGGGCGCGCCGCAAGCGATGTCTCAGGGGCCGCACACGCCGTGACCAGTGCATCCCATTTACTAAGTGGCCTCTCCGTAACGAACACATAACAGCGCGTAGTGCACGCCCCATCACAGCACTCTGTCCCGTTGCCCATTCATCAGGGCTGTCGTCTCGATAAGGCTGCCCATGCTTGGACTCCTCCTTACAGTTCACACCATGTGATTGATGTGAGGTAGTCTCACACGCGAGGCTCAGGTCGACAGCGTAAGGAAAAACCTCTGAATCGTTGCCTTTTTCTTCGAAAAGAAGTGATGATGGAGTCCATCCTTCACTGCAGCTGGGGCAGCCTTGCATCGTGCTCAATTCCAAGGGGTGATTGTGCTCTGATCGAAGCAGCCCTACTTTTGACATCCTTGAAAAAGGCACGAAGCTTGAAAACAACCGGGCGTACACGCAAGAACGTTTCTCTTGTTGCACCCGTGCCAAAAGGCTATCATCGCTGCCGCCGCCCCGCCCCGCCACTGTATCAGCAAGAGTGGATACCTCCTCGCTCCGCGTGTACGTATATTTTTCAACACCCTGAGGGGCGATATCAGTGCCAATGGTGGTGCCTTCCTGCAGCAGCTGGGCCGCTGCTAAACAAAAGCCATCTGTCAGAGCGCACACACCGTCCAAAAAGACATCCCACAGCGTCTTTCTGTCAATGTCCTTATTCATCATATCACGCCTCCTGGATTCGCCTAGGGGTGATGAATACGGCATGCAACGACATGCTGCTCCACCATAGTTGTGGATGAAATCCTCATCGGCTATAAAATCAGCTTCGGGGAGGCTTCCCGAGATACCTTGGGTCGCAACCTTTTCCCCCACTGCGGCAGAAAGGGATGGAAAATATGATGTGAATAAACGCTCGTAGCGATGTCGTCGGTATTCTAAGTGTCCAAAAGCCATGAAGCAGGAGTTTGTCTTGACACCCTCCTTTCTATCTTCATTGACATCCTTGATGTTAGCAGTAGCACCACCGTGGTCGGACTGCACAAGAAGAGTTTGTTTCAAAACGCTCGCGCAGTGTGCAGCCCACTGTCCTTCCCAAACAGAAATGGCATCCTCAAGGGCCTTGTTGCGTTGACCACGGGAATGGGCCGACTTCATGGGGAGATGCATGAGTCGCACATGCTCTTCTGCTGATTGAAGCATCCACAAAATATTCCGAGCACGATCTGCAACGTTCCATATTCGGACAAACGATATTTTCTCCCGATCGCTACGGTTCTCCTCTTCCTCAGTCATATTCTCATTGTTTGCCTTGCTCATGGCTGGGTCTTCCTGTTTCTTGTCACACGATGGGCACCGCGGCAGAAACAGCGCTTCCAGTCCCACATATATTTCCGATCGCTTACTCGACATTACAGCATCTAGTTCATTATTTCGCTGGAAAACTGGCACGTGACACGCATCCACAACGGCCTGTATGCTGCTTGACACGTCCTGCCACCCACTCACCTGCCGAGTGGTAGTTTTCTTGTCGCTAACAGGTAGTCCTTTTCCCGATTCCACACGATCGTTACTGACACCGGGACCATGTGGTGAATGCAAAGAGACGGGAACGGCAGTCGCTGCAGCGCTACAGCAGAGCCATGAGCGCTGTAGAACCCGGCGGAGAACCAGCTCAGCCCTCCGTTTCCACATCCCGTTCGCCGCGTTCATTAACTCCAAAGCCTGTTCCACTAGCTCAATCGCAGGGGTTTCGTGTGGGGGGGAAGATGCGAGGCCCACCTTGTCGCCGTCCTGCCCATCACTTGAATATTGATTACCTTCAGGGACATCCTTGGCCTGTGTCCTTAGGCGGTGGGCGTGGTGCGCTGAAAGAGTCATGTGTAGACTGTGCGTGCAGGAGAGGAGATGACATGCGCACTGGAAAGCGTTCCGCTGTAACAGGCTCTGCACGGTGTAGGGGGGACTGTTGGACACGTGGAAACATGCTTGCTGGTCCTTAGTAGTGTGTTTATTTTCCTCTTCGTTGCTGTTTAGCGAAGAGGCCGGTGCTGACCCGTCGTGAAAATTATTTTTCTTGTCATCGTAGACTTCCTCCTCGAGGGTAGTGGACTTGGTAGATAAGGAAGATCGTCGCTTTTTGCGGGATTTTGGTTTTCTATTCGATGTGGTAGTATGCTGGTCGTTTGATGAAGCCTTATGTGGATCCCTTTCAGCCTCCCTTGCTTCATCGCCATTTTTTTTGCACAAAGTAGACTCATCGTGTGCTGAAGCTTTGTCAGAGGGTTGTGAGCTACTTTCCCTTTGAAGTAATCCCTCACTGCATGTCGTCCACTGAGAGATGATGTCACTGATAATCATATTCTCTGTCAGGTTCTGCTGTAGCAACAAGATATTACAGTACTGAATAAAAACCCTTTTCAGGACCGATGGCTGCAATGACAGTGGAAAGGAGTTTGCTTCACAATCCTCACAATCCAAGCCACTCACGTCATTTTGGGCAAGTGCTACGGCAGTAAGATCATCATAAAGGGCGCTAAGCGCGTTAATTACATGATCAACCTGTCCAATGGAATTCATTACGTCGTCACCAGTGCCTGAAGAACCTTTTCGAACGTGCTGCAAAGATGATAAAGCGCCTGTGAGGGGCTCCACTGTGTAGTAACTGAGTACTTGCACGATATTCATCGTTTTTCGCCCGTCATTACCCAGCTTCTCCCTCAGAACCTTCTCAAGTAGTGAGTGGAAGCTAAAATTCGAAGTCGAAGTCGACGCCGTCGGATGATGGTGCTTACATGAATTATTAGTGCAGTTCGCCTCTGTTTCACTGTCCGCTGATAACGATGATGGTAAATCCTGTGGGAGAAGAAAGTTTTCCCGTCTTTTTTCCACTTTGATTTCTTGATCATCCACTGTTGTATCCATTTCCACAGTGGTACCGAGATTCTCGAGACCAACAGTACGTGAATTATCGCCTATGGGAGTAGAAGGACTCAATAGCATGTCTTTACTAAATCCAGTCTCGTTGAGCTCACCACGGAGTGTTTTTGCAGTTTCTACAAGCCCCATATCATTTAATACCTGCCATAGAAAAGCCACTGACTGTGGAAAGCTCTGCCCAGCTGGAACGGGGCTTTCTTTCCTGAGGTGTTGTGGTACATCAGGTGAAATTGGGGGTGGCTGACCCTCAGAAACAACTCTGCCATTGTACCCTCTCTTGTCTTCGGCAGAATTCTCCTGTAAATTCATTTGTTTAACGATTTCTTCACTATCCACACAACTCAAACAAAACAAAAAAATTTCAGCAAGTTGCTACCTATTGTGTGAATATAAAATAATAAACGCTCCCAACACACTCTTAGGAGTAAATTTACCAATAGTCAAAAAGGGATGCGAGACACTCACGGATAGAAGAAAAAAGCAGCAGTCCGATGAGTATAGGTTATGTGGTGTGCGGCTGTTTTTGTTGAATTAGCCTATCGGTTGTTTTTTTGGTTTATGTGCGTGTGGGCGCGTATATGTGGCAGCGCGTGTATACTTCGATACTTAGTTCTTTCTTGAAAAAAGACACCAATGTTGATGATACAAAAGCCTAAATACACTAAGTCGACTTTCTTCTTTCTATACCCTCCTTGATTTATGCAGCGAACTTTTCGATCTGATGCTTGAAAATTACCCGAGTACCAATAAGAAAAGCAAGCTAGCATGAAGAAGAAGAGCATTTTCACCAATAAAAATGAAAGCAATAAAATATCCAAAAAAAACTAAATAAAAGCGGTAAAGGGCAAGATGGAGCAGGAAAACTGAAAGTAAAACAACCAAACGATACCGGATAGCCCCCTTGGGCTTGCCTCTTCAACAATTAAACACAAAATAGTCCGAAGTCACTCTGTGTATCCTATCAGCGTGTGAATATCATTCGCAAATCCACTAGAAAAGAAATGCAAATGCAGTTGATGAAAGACGCTCACATTAATACCATAGTTGTTGAATTCAGATGATGCCACACAGCATTGGGAGATCCATTAAGTTTTTATACAACGTCAACCCGACGCTGTAACTCTTCATGAGCACGTCGAAGGTGGCTCAGGATGTATATGAATTGGTCTCTCTCAACGGTCGTCTCCCACGATGGCACCACCTGTGGTACCTCCTGCAGCTGCTTGGGTTGTGTCGACGGAGCGGGTGTGGGAAAATGGCCAAAATTTTCTGCCATAGTAGGACCAGAATTTGCCAGTGTCGTAGAGTCAGACTCAAATTTATTAGGAAAAGGGAATGTCAATGAGAAAGGCCTGGACGCCGATGGGTCTGCGATCAAAGGAGATATTGGCTTCCTGGTGGCTAAGCTAGGTTGGTTAATCAGTGGCTTGGGGGAGGTTCTGGGATCACCTAATGTTGGTCGCGCTGAAAGGGGAGTACCTTTTGGGCCTGCGGAAACTGCCACAGTACCGTCGGCTCGCCCTAATGCCACCAATTTTGTGACAGGTTCCTGCACACGCTCTTCACTGACATCGTCCAGGTAATGCTCCAAAATTTCCAGCGCCAGCCGAAGGTTTTTGCTCTCTAGGCACATATACCCAACAGTATTCTCCACTAGCGCTGCGCGGATGGGATCGTGAGGAGACAACATAGCCTCGGCATCGTGCAGGGTATTCATATAGAGGGTCACAACATCGTCGTAGTCCCAAATAACGGGGTATCGAAAGCGATGATGATGTACCAGCCCAGGACCCTCACCCTGATTCAACGCTGGTCGAGGTGCTCGTATGCCTGCGGATGTTTCCCCAACAGGACCACTCTTTTCGTGCCCTGTGAAGACTGCGGGAAAATTAACACCAGGGTACGCTTCCACGAGTGGGGTGAATACGGTAGCCCCATCGAAATGACGCGAAGCAGGTGAATTTGGCAAACTCAGTGAGTTCTGCGTGGTAGCCAAATTCATATGCTGAAAGTGAATGGGCCTGTTCGCAGTGTCTGTGTCGCTTGAAATTCTCCTTGTGTCGTAATCCCTGCTTGTGAGGGGTTTGGTGGCACGGCTCTCATGATCATCAATCTTCTGGGCTTCACCAGCCCCATCTTTCGCGAAGCGAGAGGGAGGGTCGCGGGCAGGACCAGTGAAGGCATTAAGCAGTGAGCGCACCGCCTCGGTTTCCATGCCTCGCACCATGGCTGCAATAAGACGGGTTAGCATATGATTTCTGGGAAATGGCATCTTAGTACCCTTGTCCAGCAGAGCCGCCGTGGCCGCTGCGGCTAGGGCTGTTTCTGGTAGGCCAGCTTTGCTCCGTCCCACACTAGTTTCGACCTGTCTAGAGCAGGCCCATGGGTAGCCCCTCTGGATCTGCTGTCGTAGCAGAAGACCACAGCCCGGAACCACCAGCGCCGTTGGGTCACTCTGCCAGAAAAAGTTAGTTGATTTTTTGGTCAGCTGCACTGCGTCCCTGCTATCAAGCCACGTATCAGTATGAACAGAACTCGTTAGAGCTACGGACAACTCGATGGACTGCTCACTGGTGCTAGGGTCACCATTATTGACGGGGTCTCTTGCTTTTCCCTTGGTGCCAGACTTTGCCAAGGGTTTCAACAGGTTCGACAAAGGTCTTGAGATCCTTGTCTCGGCAGTATTCCTAGACTTCTTCCTCGATAGAGCTTGCTGATGATGCGGTTTATGTAAATGATGTTGCTCATGTACCTTAGAATGTAGCGTAGGTGTCACCCTCAGTGATACTGCAGGCCTGGTGCCTAGACCTTCATGCTCAGTGGGGCGCTCCGCCGTGGAGACTGCTTTGCTACTGATTTTCAAGTGTGACTGACGTGTGGTTGAACCTGGGGAAAAGATATCCGTTTTAATGGGGTTGGAAATGCTCCTGCTGGATCTTTCCGGTTTTTTTTCAGAAGGCTGTGGTGGTGGTGGTGGTGGCTGCTGCTGCGCAGAACGCTGCTTTTTAGACCGCTTCAATTTTGCACTATGTAAAGATTTGAAGTCATTGCCGTCGCTCGCAATGCAGCAGGGCTCACTCTGAGCAGAGTAATTCTTAGGTTTAGAATGCTTACTATTGAACTTTATATGTGAAGCATTAGCTGGCAAACTATCTTGAAATACTTCCTTTTCCGATGTTGTCAACGGTTTGGGTGTCGTTTCACCAACTGAGTTAGCTTTATGATGCAGGTTAGGATTGCCCTGAGAGTCTGAACACCCCTCATGTTCATCTAAAGGCCGCTCAATCCCTTCCATTTCTGGTTCATTAGTCTCTTTTACCGCAAAACTTGCATCTAGGTTCTCATCCGGACTCACCATACACGAGCCAACACGACGATTTAGCATGGAGGAAAATCGTTCCAGGAGCCCTTCCTGTTGAAGAAATCGATATAAGCCGCATAACCACTTTCGATAGAATAGCCATATGCGCATATCCACAAGATACACCGCTGGGATCAGCCAATCCACGATTGTGCTCACAACTCTGAAGGTGAGTAACGTGACCTCGCCCTCGAGTTGATCCTCCATGGACCGTGTTGTTGTAATAGAGGCATTGATGTCGTCAAGAAGTTTGACCAGGACGCCGCTCATGGAAGACACGAGGGAGATCCCACTGCGAGTTCGTTCTCGCTGCGCACCGTGCAAAGACGGCAACCCACAGCCTAGACCGCACACGGTGGGCCCCGTTGAGGCGGAGCAGCCCCTCTTCACGTAGTTTGCGGATGCCCCAGTTGTTTGATCGCGGTCCGCAAGCCCTTTAAGGTCACCCACAGCGTGGCAGCTACCGATGTGCAAAGAAGGCAAAGAACGGCTGCCCGTATCCTGTGCCATTGTAGGGGTAGTTTCATGCACATGTTCCTTCATAACTTGATGGGTTTGGTCCTTGTGTGGGGAGGTTGTCTCGATTTTCTCGTAAGCTCCATCAAGGGCATCCGAGCATTGAGAAATTGGTGTGCACTGCTCGAGCTGAGAACGAATAGCGGTAATGAATGCATGCACAAGAACATCCACCGGACGAATGTTTACATTTTTGTGACTAGCATCATCATCCGAATTTTCTGTCAGTATCCCCGCATCAGTCGAAAATGTAAACAAACCCGGGTTTAATGAAAGCGTTGGACTTGCCGGTATCGTCAAGCTTGTGTAACTATGGTGGGGAAGACTATTGAATGAATCCATACTTGAATGTGAACACGTTCTCGTTACCATCTTGCCGATATTTTCACACATGTTCTGGTCTTGTCCGCTGGATGGACCTGGCATTGCATCAGGGGTCTCGGAGGGATGGTTTGGTTCGAAAACCGTATCAGCTTCTGGTGCCTGCAAACGCGGAGGAACCTCAGCAGATGATGCAACAGCTGTGGAAACAGTAGAGGCAAACGCAGTCGTTGCGGCGCGTGTTGCCAGAAGCGGCGCTGCGGACATGAAATTTTGGGCACCCACTGCATAGCAGCAGAGGCTAGGACAGAAAACATTCTTCAGCAAGCCTAGTGCCGCCGTGGAAGGCGGATGAACACCACCTATAGGGTCGGTTTGGTGCGCAATTCCAGATCCGGATATATGCACTGATGCTGTTGTGGTACCGTATTCATCATTCACAGGGACACTAGTGGAAAGATCCTGATCAAATGGTGAACAGCCTTTCGATTCCAACCTCTCGCGTAGCATCTCCGACGAATGAACATATTGAGAGTTGCGAACGTCTTTCCTTTCACTACGCGCGTTGTTTACGAGATGCTTACCTTCTCTTGGTTGATGTAGATTTTCGTTCCTCCCACCCAGATGCCCATCATCGGCAGCGACGTTTTTAGTGCCTAAGGCATCGCTCTTATCTGAGGGTCTCTTCCCCAAAAGCTCCTCCATCAAGACTGTGAAAACTGCCTGCATAACAGCCCAAAACTCCCACCGAACAGGCTCTACTCCACCGAGAACGGACAGCAGCCCATAGGTTGCCTCTGAGCTGGACGGTTTCCAGACTTTGGGGATAGAGTTGGTAACGTTAAAGCTGTTGGTTTTCCCCCATACCGCGGTAGAAGTATTCGCAGCTGCTGCCGCCGCCTCTGCCACAAGCAAATGGGGAGAAATTGGCGATGTTGATTGTTGGCCAACGAAATTCATCAGCACACCTGGGAACTTTTGCGGTGTTGTCAAAACATCTAAGTTATTTCCTCGAGTATTGCGATCCGACGCTAAGGGGAGATCGCTGTGCATAGAAAGAAGTGCATCTACTAGCAATAAATCATCCACAAAAGCTACGCCATTCAAAAAATCCCACAAACACTTCTCCCAAGCGTTTCCCATCGAGAAAACGCACGATTCCATCAAGGTGAGAGATGCATCCCCTCCTTTACCTTGCAGCTTTCCAAAATCAGCAAAGAAGGAAGAGTCACACAGAGCAGCTAGGAATCTGTCATCAGAAAGAGCATATCCACTGAAATTAGAATGCATTTGATCAGCATTGGCGGCGTTTGAGACCAGATTAAACGGCAGAGGCTCAAGATACTGACGCGGCAGCGTAGACCCGGTGATGTCATCGCGCTTTGGATTCGTGTAAACATTAGATGTGGCCTTATCCGGGCAAGATTGAGCGGTTCCCGTAAAATTACTCTTTTCGATCGACAATCCGGACGCGAATTGGCGCGCCACGCTACCACGGAAGCTCTCCTTCGTGGCCTGGTATGTTGCGAACATCATGTTGTACACGAGATTATTCTGCATCGAGGCATTGTCAAACGCATTCGCCGTTGGAAGTAAGCCTTGTGGAAAATTGCGATGGATTGCTGTGGTGTATTGAGAGATATGAGCTTGGGCAGCAGAGCACGGACGCTGCTTAATGTCGCTAAAACTGCCATCACTCGAATGAGTTGTCATATGAGCACGCGGGGGAATAACTCCACTAGGATTAACGTTCGGATCTGATTTAGCGCTATTGAGTCTTTTATTATCATTGTGGAGTAGACTTGCCGCCAGCTCATAGTTCTTGTCCAGTTTCTCTTCGCAAATATCGTGTAACAAGGCACAACGCTTTATGATCTCAGTGAGGAACACTTTGTTCTCTTCCAGGCGTTTTCGAATTTCCCTGATCCTCTTGAGTTCATTTATTAAGTCACCAAGAAGCTTATCAGAAGCACGCATAAACACATCACGTTCTTCAGGGCGCAGGAAAGCATCAAAGTTCACCAATGTGAAGATAAGTTCAACTAAATACGTATGGTTAAGGGTAGTATTCGCGCCCTCAAGTGTAGTAAGCAGTAGAATAAACTCTTCACGAAGTTGGAGAACTAAGTTAGGGAGCATGGCTGCGGTCATGCCCGTAATTGAGGACGAAGATGCGGCACTCATCCTCTTAAATTTCCACGGCTTCCTTATTTCAACGTGGACTAAGAGTCCAATAGGAAATTTTCAGGGAACGCTCTGTGGTGGCGTTTTCTACGTTTATTAACTGAAAAGATCTTTGAAGGGGAAAAGAGAGCCTAAATATAACGGAACAGAACTGCTAAAGATTTTACCTGGATTACCTGAATAGTGGAGGAAAGAGAATTACCTCCACACACATATACTGACTTTTTGATTTTTCTAGAGAAAAGAGGCAAATATTGGTACTATCCCTCACTTCAAAATAAAATCAAAGTGTGAGTTGAGAATTAATTAGCCTACAAAGAAAAACTGTCCAATGTCCAAAAAGAAGCGCAAAAATATGCAGACAATATCTATTTATAGATAATCCTCATGAAAGAAATGTAAGCCTCGTTGTGGATACATGTTTAATAGAAATTAATCGATTATCTACTTGATTATCCATTCTGTTAGCTCAAACTTTAATATTAATCGTTCAGGATGCATCCTTTCCTTCATCTTAAATGGTATCCCTCGATATAGAGATGTAAATATATGCTTTGTCTCTAACTTCAGGGGACCTGCCTCAACCAAAACGTATCATCTCTCCCTCAAAAACAATAGAAAGAAATAAAGTGCACTAGATTTCCGATTCTGCACTTCGGGCTACATATACAAAACAACTCTTCTACAATTTTTCCTGTTGCTGTCGCTTTCCCCACATGATGGGGTCGCTTAGCCCGAAGGTTCTTCATTCTCTTTAGTGTTTTCTAACCCTGTCTTAGCATCCTGTTGCTTCACATGCGAAACAGACATGAGATACTTCAGAGTGAAATAGTTCTCCTGTGCGAGCTGAGACAATTCACGGTGCCGGTTTAAGCTCTTCAGTAACGTCTTCAATGCCGGTAACACCTTCACGCCATGGTCCTGAATCTGGGTTGAGGAGCTGACCATCATCTTAGTATTGAGCCCCTCGTTAGAGTGCAGTAACAAAGACTGCGCCCAGAGCAAGGAGTGCTCCAACTCCTTACTCATCTCGACCTCTTCACTAACCCACTGCACAAGTAATGGGAACGCCGCCGAGGGTGTCGACGTGACAGCGACAGGGATCGCCTCCTGTGGCAACCTACGCATGCACTCAATGCCCAGTAAACGATTCCCCAAAATGAGGGCGCCCATCAGCGCCAACACAGGCCGTCCACCCTCAAGCTGAGCACGCACCTCTGAGGTAGTAATGGAAGAGTTCAGCAGTTGTAGCGGTTGGAAACGTGGTCGGGAGATCAACGTGGAAAAGACAAGCAAGCCATCCGTGGTCGCAGCTACAAAAGATGTCCCTGTTGGTGCGAATGAGACGTCCATGCAGCGCGCTACAAGCTCTGTTTTGCGCTTGCCAGTCGCAAAGTGCCGGTTACGGCTTCCTGGCATCTCCATTATTTTACGCCGTGTGAGATGCACATCGTCGTCGTCGACATCGATGTCGCCAAGAAAACCTCCTTCAGTCATACTGCGCCACTGGTACTGCTCCTCTGCACCATGAACGTCGAGGTTTACGGTGATTGGCCACTTTTTCAGCACGTAGCCCTGAGTTGCGTGGTATAATGCCAACCACTTGGATTCACCCCCAGCAATGATCTTCTCCCCCTCCGGGGAAAAAGCAATGCGGGTGAAGCCGGCGTTGTAGTTGGCGCTCTTCGGACCCACCTCCTTCTTCCACCCACCAGCTGAGTCGAAGGAGGTCTGGAAGGTCTTAATCAGCTCCGGCTCTGTCGGGACAGTCGTTTCGTAGACGGAGATTTCCTGCTTGGCGGTGAGAACAGCCATGTGGCGACCGCTAATGCTGTAGGCCACGCACAAAACCTCAGTTCCTATGTTTAGCGCCTCGTTATCACCCTTTAGCCGGTCACCACCAGAGGTGCCGCTGAACAGGTCCCAAAACACCAAATTATGATCAAGGGAGCCGGAGGTCAACGCCGTCCCAGAGGGGTGAAATGCCAGACAAGCGATAGGTGCCTCATGGCCCTGCAGAACGTCAATGACGCGTCCTGTCTGAATGGAGAAGAGGTAGATTTTGTTTTTGTGGCTGCTCCCGACGGCCAAGACCTCGCCGGATGGATCCACCGCAATACAAGAAAGCTGGGTTTGGACCTCAGTCAGCGGTGGCGTGAACGTTCGGAAGCAACGGTAGCGCACGAGATCAAAGCCGCGCGCTGTACCATCAAGGCTGCAGGTAAAAAAGGCATTTGTGGCCGCGCTCGTCACGATCCCGGTGATGGGGGCGCTGTGTTCGACAAAACTCACCACGCACTGGCCTGAGGCGGCTCGCCAAACCTTCACTTTGCCATCATCACCGCCAGAGAGGATATAATTGCTGTCCGCCGTGATCGCGGTGCGAGTGATATCGTAGTAGTGAGACTGCTCCTTGAGTACATACGACTCCGCTCTCCAGTCCCACACCAGGAGCTGCTTAAGATGCGCACTCCCAAAGGCCACGAAGGCGCCGTTGCGCGAAAATGCCGCCGCGGTCAGTGACTGCGCTGAGATCGAGAGTAGGTGCACAAGAGTGAACTCTTCCGACTGTTCGGTCGAGTGAATAGCAAAGATACCGCTGCTGTAGCCAATCGCAACGAGTCCCCGTGGTTGATGGAAGGTGGCCACAGAGATATTTCCCTTATGAGTGAGCATGAACTTTTTATCAATCTCGTAGCTGTACCGAAGGATATCGGGCAGGCCACTGTCATCCGCCACGGACACACGCACCCCGTCGAGCTTCAGCTGATCCAACCGCTGCCTCTCCAAAAAACTGAGAGGGATTTTACCCTCTTCGTCGCCCTGATTGCTACTAACGTCACTGCTATCCGACCCACTTTCCTCCTCGGCGTTGACGCGGGCGCGCAGTTGCGCCGTTGCAATATCCCGCAACACCTCCCGACGCGTCACGTTCGTCCGACGCCAGGTTATCGCGACGTTATCACTCGACACACTCACAACCCGTCGTTCCCCTTCCCGATCGATAAACCACGCGCCCACCACCCCGCTGCGATGCCCAATCAAGGTATTTTGCTGGAGCGCTAAGCCCTTTAGATGCAGCTTACCCTGGCGCGGGACGATTTTCATCCGGGCATCCCCGCCGCTGAGGAGGAGGTGCTCGCTATCATGAGTCCACTCGATGCCTAGAATAGGACGCGACAGAACCGAGTGCAGATTCTCGATGCGGTGGCAACTGTGGTAGCTCACCACTCGCTTCACTGGGGTTGTATATATCTGCAGCGTATTCTCAAGAGCAAGCGCAACGTAGCGACCACATGGGCTGAACTTTACCGTGCTGACAGAACAGCTAGGAGGGAAGGATATTGTATCGAGCGCGACATCCGAAGAGACGCTAAAGAAGAATCCAAGTCCACGTTGGCCGATGGCGATGATGAGATCACCATCCGGCGAGACGTTGAAACACTGGATGTTACTGTTGCTGCATGTATAAGAGCGGTGCCCTTCTTGCTGGACCTGAATTGCTGATATGTAGTTGTTCACGGGAGAATATAAAATTGAGTCATCTGGGGAGAAAATAACATTACCACCCGTGTAAAGCATGCCGTGCACGGCTGCCAGCTGAAAAGCAGTTTGCATTACGACTCTAAATACTATTTATGGATGTATTTATCTTGCTCTTTTTTCACCCAGTATTTTTTTTACTCTCATAAAGATTGAGATTACACATAATTTTGGCGACAGAAAAGGAAGAGAAAGAAAGAATAAACAAAAACATAACAAGATTTCCCATGTCAACCTACGGCTATGTGCTTATCCTGCTTCATCACTGATGCTTTCCACTATTTGGAAAAGTTGCGCTAAGATCATAAGCGATCTAGTAAAGTTACTTATTAAAGGTCCATCATTGGTTAGAAATTTAAATGGAAATAAATTTTTAAGTGAGGAAGAGGCTTCAGTTGCCTTAAATTTATCCTCCTTTTAACCACACTTCCTAGCTATCTTCCCCTTTTTCTCTCAGAAACTCTCATGGGCACTTGGAGAAGTAACGAAATACAAAAAAGACCGTTCCATTGTAACGATAAAATATAAGGAAAACCGATTCAAACCGATAACCTTTTTCTGTCACACATGCTGCTCCTTCTACCTTATATTGAACCACTGCACCCCCTTATCCCCCGACCTATACTAGAAGGCTATGTTGCAGCTTCTTTTGCTGTGATTGAGCAAAATATTTCCTTTTCACTAGTAAACGCTGTCCGCCTCCAGCTCATCATCCAGGTCCGCATCAAATTGGCCAACCCGATTCCACTGGCGGCTTCGCTCATGATGCATCCCGGCGAGCAACGCTGCCTTCGCTGGATAAACCGCGGACACCGCATCGTGGAAGTACTGCGCCGTGCTCATCATGACCTCGTCATTCTGGGATACCCGTCTAAAGAAGGGGACGTAGGCGTCAACCCGGAAGACGTCCTCCGCGACAGAGCCGGTAGTGGCAATGGCGCCGGCCGCGCGCAACACCCAGAGCGTCATGAGCTTGCTTCCAGATCCCACGCCTCCTGCAGCCATGGAAAGGTGCTCCGCGGCGGCATCGAGGAAGGACTGGTCCGTGCGATCCGGAGCGCAGGAAATGAGGGAATACACGAGTGCGAAGCCCGCTAGCGCCTGAACACCCTTGGCGGAGGTCGTCTCCAGCGTGATCTCTTTGATATCGCTAAGGACGTCGTCTGTGATGGTGGCGGACTTGCAGAGTGCACCGACAGCGACACCAGCGGCCGCTGCTACTGCGGGTGTTTCAGCGTGGTCCCATAGTGGACGCACAACATCCATGAGCTTGGCGATATGAGGAAACGCCTTTGTGAAGTTAGAATAACGAATAACAGTGGATATAAAACGGCACATCACCGTGCGCAGCATCGGCGTGTCCACAGCCGACTTCTTCGTGACGACGGTGCCGAGAATCAAATCCGCATACTTTTCGGAGCGCGACAAAAGCTCAATGACAACGTATAGAGTTAGCGTGCGGGCTTCACCCGAGTCGCATAGGGCAGCATTGAACATCGCCAGAGCCATGGTCCCTTCCACAAGCTTCTCCTTCCCGCTGGCTGGGTAGCTCATGAGCTGCAAGCATAGCTGCACCAGCGCCAACACCACGGCACCTTCGTTGCGTGTGAAAAGAACCTTTGAGCAACGCCCAGAAACAGTGTTAGCCGCAGCAGCACTAATAGCACGTGGCGCGAAGGCCAGCAGGTCCTGGATCCCTTCAACCGCTTCCACTTTCTGCTGTGGTGTGCCATAATCAAGGCCACGGTTGTAAAATGACATTAATACATCGAAGAGACGAGGCTCGCCTTCACCAAGGGCCGAGAATTCTCGATGGGTCTCAGACATAGATGCACGGGCGACCGCAGAGACAGTGCTGCAGAATATTTCTAGGTAATTAAGCAGGTAACGGCCAGAGGCGCGCTTGCTTGCAGTCACGTCCTGCTGCTCCTCCTCACTTAGCTCATTAATGATGCGCCGCTCAAGAGAAGAGATGATCTTTGGTAGCATACGCACCGCGTCGTGACGAATCTCCTCATCCTCATCGCCGCATGCATCAATTACAGCAAGCAATACGGCAGAAATTCCATCTGTGTTATCAATATGCGTCCCTAGACCAAAGGCCTCCGCCGCAAGCAGAGCACCATGACGACGTTGAGGAACCCGCAATGCCTTTTGAATATAATCGATAGGCAAACCTTCAAACTCACGCGGCAGAATCTCAATAAACTGAATCATCACATCCTTAGCAGAGCGGACACCCTGTACCAAAAATTCCAAGAGCAAGCGGCTGACATCATCGTAGTACTTTCGGATTTCCTCACTAGCTTCTTCGACCTCAATGATGGCCTGAACCAGCTCGAGGTGCGTCTCTGTGAATTGTTGTTGCGAGTTCAAGTATTTAAACACGAGGGTCAAGGCGATCTTCGGTTTCACCTTCACCACCTCCACGACGCCGCGCACGCTAGTGCTAAGTTGGGCTTCGACCGCATTCTCAATTAGTCTTGGGCCCACAATCTTCGTCACACGGGCAAACACTCTGCGCGCTGCTTCCTGCACCGCTTCATCTTTATCCTGCATCCCTGGCAGCACGCAACCGATGATTTGACCGCCTAAGCCCATAAGCCTCTTGGAATCTGCAAACTGCACGATGGTTGCCAAGCCGTTTAGTGATCCCAGCTTGGCACGATGCGAGCCCTCCTTATAAGTATCGCAGAAGGAGACCACAAACTTGTCAATCGTTTCCTGCATTCGACTGCTGAACTCGATCGTTTTGGCCGCGACCTCCTCACAATCCGGGTTACAAGATGAGCCCAGGTGTACCAACAAGCACACTAGGCCGTCAAAAATCTTGTTGACGGCAGCCCGAATGCTAGCAACGCAGGCCTGCCAAGCCATGTTGGTGTCATTGCGCACATTAACGCTATGCTCGTGACGCCCACAGTAGATCGCCGAGAGCAATCGCACAAATGAATCGGTGCCCAGCATCCATTCAAGAGTACCAAGAATGGAAACACCGCGTTTTTCGACTTCTCGGGCAGCTTCCATCGTAAGAATCGTCGAGTTCCCTTCGGCATCGGTGCCGTTTTCGTCACCCGCCGGTCCCGCAGCGGAGCCTGATTGCTGTGTCGGCCCCTGATCAGGGTTGAGCTGAGCGGCTTGCATGAGCTGCTCCCGATCCTGGTCGCTTGTGGCCTGATCTAGCGCAGCCTGGATGCGCGTCTTCTTCTTGATGTGCGCGACAAGATGCAGCAGCAACTTCGAGGAAAGCAGGAGCGAGCTTTGGCGCAGCGTCGTGACCTCGCTGGAGACGCCCCGCAGTAGAGGTTCCAACACCAGGCTAAGATTTCGCGTGCCGTACAAGGAGATAATGCTGTCGCCGGCCACAAGGGCTACATCGCGCACCTTGTCCGAGAAATGCGACAGCCCCTCCAGGACCCACGGGAACGCCAGTGGTAGCAAGGTTTGAAAGGTTTCGCTGCTCAGGGTAGACGGGGCGTAGATCATGATATACAGGAACCCCTCACGAACAGGCGGCTTCTCATCCGTCATGCCGGCCTCAATCGTCGCGAAACACGACTCGAGAAGTGAGTCCCCACATGCGTTGACCAGCTCCACAAAGGCCTGCGCAGCACCAGCCTTCTCGATCGCGCTTGAGTGAATCTTCTGCATCGTAGCGAAGCACCAATTCATGACCTCGTCGACGAGCGGTCCACCAACAGCAGACGCAAGCGCGCCAATCGCTTTAGCGCTGGTTGTGCGCGCCTCCGCCTGCGGATCCATCGCAGCTTCCTCCAGAAGATGCACTAACTCCTCCGAATACGGGAGCAGTGTCTTGGGGTCATTGACGAGACTCACCATAGAAGCAACGATCTGTGCAGCTTTCGGCCTTGTGTGGGGCATTTGTGCGCCCAAACCACGATACAGCACGAAGATTATCAATGCAAGTGATGCAGGGTCAACCGCATTGACAAAACGCGTATAAAGCAGGGCGTCCAAGGCGCTCTCGGTGTCTGTGCTGGGCGATCGCATCGCGCGAAGGATAAGGTCCACGTGCTCCTGAATCTCTGGGTTCGACACGACCCCGGCCACACGACGCAGTGCATTGTAAGCTGCGGTAGAAACAAAGCTGTTGACATCAAAAAGGCATGCCAGCACGGGTTTCATGATCTCCGGTAGCGCCGCCGCCAGCTGCTTGGGAGAACAAAAGGCAACGTAACCGATAAAGTTCAGCGGTGCCACACGTTGCTTTGCCTGCTTCGAAGAAAGGCCCTCAACCAACTTAGGAATGAGCTGTCGTAGACCAATAACAGAGAGGTTGCTCATGAACACACGAGCTGCATCGCCAGCGCACTCTGATATCTTAGGGTCCGGGTCCGCCACACAATTCAAGAACCCCTCAGAAAGGGCGAGTGAATACGGCTCAAAAATCGTACCCATCACCTCACAGAGCACCTCCAGTAGCACCATCGCACCGGACTTTTCGTTTTCCTTCTCGTGCAAAGCAGTTTGGATAATTTCAATAATGCGGTAGCGTCGAAGTGAAAGCAGACCAAGCCCATGCAGGATGCCGACTAGGCCCCATGCGTGCGCCTTCTTCTTAATGTACGAACCTGAATG
Source organism: Phytomonas sp. EM1 (assembly GCA_000582765.1). Classification (NCBI taxonomy): domain Eukaryota; phylum Euglenozoa; class Kinetoplastea; order Trypanosomatida; family Trypanosomatidae; genus Phytomonas; species Phytomonas sp. EM1. The sequence goes on along the minus strand of HF955064.1, from coordinate 259,389 downwards.
AATCGTTTGTTTTATGCATTTCTCAACAAATTCGTCGACCTTAACAGAACTCTGCACCATCTCGTTTTTGGTAATCTCAATCATGCACTCACACACGCAGCGATGTACCATCATCGAATTAGAATTATTCAACACACGGCTTTGCTGCTCAATAATAGACTCCAGGAGACTCACTTCCTGAAGCTGGCAGCTGATGATGGTGAGCCAGATCGTCGATGTCGCTAGGTACTGCTCCTTGTGGGTGGAAGTAGAATCCTTGGGTGGTTTTGCCAGTCGCATCTGGAGGCTTGAAGCAATCTTCTTCAGAGTATCTAAGCTCATATCCTTGAGCACAACACGCCCTGCCGTGACGACCGCCTTCATGAGGTATTCTTTCGTACCGACGTGTTCAATCAGAGAGCATAGGTAATCCATCACCTTGGCCGAAACCTCGCCCTGGTAGGTCGATGAAAGCAGTTGCATGGCCACAACACTCGCGAGCCCGCCGACACTGACAATGTCATCGATCCATCCACTCTGCTGCTCCTCGCTCGCATCAGAAAAAAGGAGTTTCATGGTGAGCGCGACTCGCCCCGCATTGAACTGCTGTTGCCCGTAAGTGGCAAGGAAATAAAGTAAATCCTTCCAATCGGATGCTTGCAAACTCCAACCATACCGACTATCCTCAACGATAGCCGAAACGTACCTGGACACGTTAGCAGACGGGTCTTTCACGAACACCGCGGCCATTACAAGCGCCCGGCGGCAGGAACCGAAGTGCGCAAAACGATGAAGCGCCGCAGCCGTCACCTCACGGACGGCGTCTGTGCTGTTGAACATCGCCGATTCGATGGTTGATAGGTGGGATGTAGGGATCATTCCCATAAGGGTGTAAATACCCTGCTGCACGCTCTTGTAGAGGGAAGGAAAGGAGCGTAAGATCATGCTCAGGAGCTCCATCGCCTCAGTCGGGATAGGGAGATCACTTTGGCCGATATTTTGCAGAAGTAGACCCAATATTTGGTGCTGCGTCGCGACGGGGATAGTGGTCGAGATGGCATTGCTCCCACGCCCCGCCCTGAACGCAACCCTCGAAAAGGCCACAAGAACGACAAAGACCGGTGCGGGCAGCATCTGCGTTACGGCCTGACGCAAGCTATGAGCTACCGTCGAGACCTGCGCGACGTCGCCCGCCGAAAGCGTCTCTTCCTTGCTCAGACGCGCCACAATGGTGGCCATACCCCGCACCAGGTAGCGCAGCGGCGTGCCACGAAGCAACGCCACGATGGCGTCCAACGCTAAGGTACTCAGTATCGCCGGTATCTTCTCAGGTCCCTGATTGAGTGTCTGCTGAAGAAACGGATAGAAGCTGGCAATTGCTAGCTGGTCAAACTTGCTGGTGATGCCCATCAGGCGAACTGTGAGAAAAATGTGCTTGTGCTGTCGCACCGTGCCCAAGATGTGCTTTGTCCGTTTCGTTATCTCCATACGAAAGACCTCGCGCCCCTTCTCGAGTGCGATTGCGTCCTTTCTCTTCATATACAAGAAGTCGTCCTCCGTCATACCCTTTGGTGGTCGATCTGGGTAGCTCTTTAACAACTGCTGTGACCGCAGGTAAGCATCTTCGAATTGATGCATCTCATTCGAGGATTCCGATGCAATCGCGGCGTCCATATCGCTTAGGCCTATGAAGTAATCAGACGAGTCCCTCAACTGCTGCAACAGGGCCTCAAAGATGTCTTCAGAGGAACTAAACTTTATCTGGGTGAGCAGTAGCACCATCCCGCGGCAGGCAGCCTGAGCCATGTACTCCGGTGCCGTAAGCATCTTATTAAGTAACGAGGCGCAAATCGCCTTGCCGTGCTGTTGCAGGAGCGTGACCCGTTCGGCTGAGAAAATACCCTCGAATGTCTCACAGCGGACGCACTTGTATTTTTTGTCATGCCGATTGATGCTGGCGTCACTTGGGAGGTAAAAGAATGTATCCTCGCCTTGAACATTGTCGTGACCACAGCAAAGAAGTACTTCTGTCAAGACAGTCGTGATGGGGATCTTGGCCGCGTGTCGTAGAAGAGCAGAGGCAACTGGCAGGACGGCGTTGTGAGCTGTGGAGGACAAAATCCTTGGCTTAGCTTCCTCGTCCAGCCCAAAGACCGTCTGCGTGATATGTTCCCAGAGGGTAGCAACCGAGCGTGTGTCATTAGCAATGCTATGGATGTAATCCATGAGTGGACACCGGATCTGGCCGCGGTGGTGGGTAAGCAGCATCGCGAAAGGGTTGAAATGACCAACACGAGCAAGAGCAATCGCTACCGTTGTCATTCGCCGTAGCTCGTAAATGTTGCCACCGAGTTGATTAAGCACGTCTGCGGTCGAGAGCAGTGGACAGAGACGAGCCACAACATCAGGGTTCGACTCGTAGACAAAATATAGGGCCAAATATGCGTCCGGACGCAACACCTCTGCCTCCGAGCAGTCTTTTAGTAACTGCTGAACAAGCTCATCTTTTATGTTCTGTGGAATTTGTCCTGGCGCAAGATGCACTAAAAGCGTTCGTCGCACAGCTTCATCTCTCTTGGCCGTCTTCAGAGCCGCTGTCAGGCCATTTTGCACAGCACCTTCAACTCTGAAAAGGACCACAAGGCGAATCGCTTGTTGAAGGGACTCCACTGCAGGTATGGTCATTTCGCGATCCAACACCGCAGCTAGATCTGTTGTGTTCAACTCGTTTACGGAGGGCTGACTACCGTCGGACAGAAGGGCCTGAAATATATCCGCGACGAGACGCATGATTGAGGCCTTTTCAGGGGGGGCGCGGCAGCGGTTCGATATCATAGTTACACAGGCTTGCAATAGACCCTGGCGTAATGAGAGTGCACGGTTGATCCCATCCGCTTCTTCGCACTCTCGCGGTCGACACTCAGCTTGGATGAAGAGATTTACATACTTCCGGCTCACTCTAGAGGCAACCTCCTCCGTTAGTATCTTAATATTGTTTATGAAAGGTGTGAAAAGCATCATAATGGAGTCCTCGCCTCTTGAAATGAAACAGTCACCCAGAATGTGTGATGGTGCTGCGTTTTCTAGAACCGACACGTAATCTTCAAACGCCAACACCGTAGATCCGTTCAAGCGCATGTTGTAGAGACAAAACTGAAAAATTTCTTCGGGTTTTGAAAGGAAAAGCTGACCCAACTTGTAGCGAGCACCGGCCTTAGTATCTGTGAAAAGCGCAAGCATTCCGGGATGTGACTTGATAGTGCTGCTCAGTTGGTCTTTAGACACGGCTAGTGAGAAAAGTGGATGTCTTTCGCGGCCATATAGACTCGAGCTCTTGCCCTCACCCTCCTCCTCATGCCTCTGCAGGGCTTTTTCCTGCCTCAATTCTTGATCAGTGCCATCGCCTAGGAGAAAAGCAATCACAACCGCATCTTGAGGAGGGAGGCTCATTATTAACGTATTAGTCTCCTCGCGCATGCGATCGTACACCTCTTCATTATGATCCAAGCCAAAAATTACCTCTCGTAGGACGCGGCGCAGTCGCTTAATTATCTTGCTGTGCGGACGGTCCGCTTTAGCAAATTTTTCCTCGATACAATTTTTTAGGTCATCATTGTCCACATGACGAACCCGTCGAGTGTTGGATAAGACGCACTGCCGTGCTACTATCGGAAGTACCTTTAGTAGCAGCAGCTTAGCTTCGGACACGGTGTAAGACTTCAGCTTCGGGCATGCCATATTGCTTGGCTTATGCGACACAACCCCCTGCCCGGATGCCTTCACACCTTCGGCATCCGCCGCACACGTTGATAAGTCCACATCATTCGCACCGGGAGTGCTTGGGCACGGGAAAATCACAGGCGCAGATAGGGAAATGAGTTTCTCTACACACTGTAAGCTCGCAGTCGAGCTCTGGATTGGTAAATGAGTTGACGCATGCAATGCTGCACACCATTCGTCAATACCCAGTGGTGTTCTGGCGGCCACATATGGCAAAAGCTTCGTTTGGAGCACACGCTGCCGGGTATTGGGTAAGTGAGGCAATCGCGAAGCCGCCATCACACACTGAACAACCAGAAGTGGATGCACCCCATGCAAAGGACGTGACGCAAGCTGCTGCATTTCATCAGGGATTTCACCTACAATAAGTCCGGCTTCCAACTGCTCGAGACGGGATCTTTGAAATTCTGCAAGCTGAGCGGCTTCTCGTTCCGTGAGAGGATTGTCATAGTGGAACAGTACCTGTGTTGCCAGAGTTATGGTGGATAAACTGTGCAACGCACGATTTATTTGTTGAAAATCCATTGTATATATATATATATAATAGATTAAATTAATGAATCTTATTTAATGATAGACCTAGAGTATCAATTACTCGTTTGTATACAAAAACAACACCTTTATGTCGTTTTTGGGAGTAAGTATTTCTACGCAAACGAATTCTACATGCCATATATATATGGAAGTGCCAAGAAACGAAACGAAATAATGGATTGAAAAGCGGTAAAGGGAAGCAGTTCACAAGAGGTCTGATAACGATGCTTTGATATTTTATTCATAGCCCATCAACTCGTAGTGATATAGAAGGTAGTTTATCTACACTTTATTCGTACCGAAATATTAAACAAAATGTCAGGCGACATATTAAATGGTAGTGCTTAGAAAAAAACACATCTTTCGATAACGAAGTATAGTTAAAAGGGAAAATGATGATATCCAAGTTAATCTTTCTTTCACATTTGAGCGAATCACCCATGACATTTTCCATTGATTTTTGTGTACAAAGTCCCGGGGTGTGCATTTTTATTAGATTTAGCTTTCAAATAGCTCCTCGCCTTAATTAAACGGAGGATTAATAGTACTTGGAGTACATGAAGTACTATGGAAAGAACTGCCCCAGCGGAAGGACAGTATGTAAAGATAATCCAAACGAACAATAACCCTATCAGAGGGACCAGATTTGTGCGTGAGAGCCTTGCGCATTTTGCTGCGATTGGAATGTGTACAATAATGCTACTAGTACACGCACAAGTGATAATCCAAATGGCGGGATAGCTAAAAGGAGCTAAAACATAGCCCGGGATGGCAGAGCGCGGGTCTGTTGCTATGTCTGCGGAGTGCTTCGACACCAGGCTGAGGAAAACAATTGAATTCAACACAATCGAAATTGTATGACCTCTAAAGAGCATTTGCCAATTTCTACGTACCAAACTGAAAAACGTTTCCACTTGTGTTATATTATATAAAATATACAACATTTCGATCCACTTGAGCCTCGACACTACCGAAGTACAAGCATCGAATCCGAAGCAAGTCTTCGATGCAAGCCCATTTGAGATCTGTTCGTTGATTAAGCTTGGAAAAAGTAGCGGCAACCACATGCTCAAGCCGAAAAATACCATGGCTTCGTCTACCGAGAGAATTCGGTTCCCGAAAATAAAAATATTTTTTTCATAATTTAAGGTGTGAGAAAGAGCTGTTGCGATGGCAATCAGACAAACCGAAATAGCCATGTTGCTGAGCGAACAGCCCAAGACTAAAAAGACGCAGCACGTGGACAGCAAGGAGGTGACGCAGTCTAAACCATGGTCTAAGTACTCTCCAATCACACTCGTTTTCTGATCTCGTCGCGCCAGTCGTCCATCTGTGTTATCGGCGATGCAGTAGAGCAGGTTCAGAAACCCGCAGAGAATCAACTGTGACGTTGGGGTTAGAGAGCTGAAGTAAGGCCGTGCATTGGAGATCGAGAGCGGGGTGTGGTTTGAAAAGGATGAATCGTCCGAGGTCAAAGACGCCGGCAGAAGACCTACCCGGGGTGGGGAAAACTGCGTTTCAAGCGGCATGGAGCTCAGGAGCAGCAGCGTGGACGTGAGCGTCATGGAAACACCCGCCAGAGTGACTTTATTTGGGGCCCAACATTTCGGGTAGTACTTGACAATAGTATCGTAGAAAGGGAAAAAAATGTACTCCGAAAGAATACTGGGCTGTGGCGCAACATTCTGGGTGCTGGCTGGGGCAGTGTGCGAATAAATAAATTCAAGCATGTAGATACTTATTCGTTTATCCCTCGTCCTAACTTTGAAGTATCGTGTGAGTAATGAGTTCAGTTAAATGTATTCTCTCTTCCTTTTCAAGGGCGAATAAAATTTGTGTTACCTACCCTGTATTCGCATTCTTGTCAAATAAGCAAAGAAAATATGAGAGATATTTTTCGTCAAAAGTGGAGAAACGCATACACCTGGCCTGTCGAGTCTTGCCTGATTATCGCCCTTTTGTGCATTAAACTTTTTCTACAGATTGCCAGTGTTGCAACCTCCTACTCTCTCCTCTTGCCTTACCAGATTTAATGCACCATCATCAAGCCACGACCACCAATACATTCCTTCACTGCATCAATGTGATCGATGATTCTATTATCCGAAGTTCGACAGATATAGACCACCAGGCGATTGTGGATACCGTGAGTATTCATAAGTCGTCGCATCATCTTTGGTGACCATTCGAACTCTGTCTTGCCGTCATAGCTACACGGCTCAATCACGTTAATGGTGGGCTCGTTCTGGAAGTACTTCAGCTCGACGGCAAAGGCACGGTCGTTGTGAAAGTCTCGAAACCCCGCGACGATGCCGTGGTCCAGCATAACCTTGGCGCATCCACGGGTCTCAATCGTCGAGGGCACGATCACAAAACGCTTCCGCTGCTCCGAGGCCTCGCGAATGCGATGACAGAAGTCATACACGGGTGTAAACACGTTATAAGTCCATTTATACGGTGTCCGCTTCTCAATCTGAACACGGTCCTCGTCCTGCGCACTGGGCGCATCGTAGGTGCCATAGTACAGCGCATGGTCGCCCTGGTGCTGAAAAAATAGTCGTGTAATAGGGTCGGCCGGTAGGTCACGCACCCGTTCCACACCCGGGAGGTTCACGAGCCTCCTCTTCGGATGGTGTACAAACCCATCCGATGATGGAACTTGCCGAGAAGAGGACAATGGCCGCGCCCACCGCAAGGGATCCCGCTCGTCGGCAAGAAGCTCATTCAGCTGTTGCCGCAACTTCTTTTCGTCGTGCGTCACATCATTGGCGATCGCAAAGAGGCTTCCTCGACGGGCTTTATTACCATTTAGTAACTTGTGCGTACCATGCGCGCTCCCCGTTCGGTTTTGTGGATCCAAGGGGTCTGGGGCACTCCCAACGGCTGGTACACCATTATGCCGACTGTCACTATTGCCTGGAAAGAAAGAGGTAGTAGGGATGGCGCCGTACACACGAGCCAAGAGCACCTTCGCGGGGTGGTACATTAATCCCTTTCAGATCTATTCATACAATGAGCAAAAGGATTAAAAAAAGGGAAAGAGATAAAGAAAAAAATGGCGTCTTTCATCTTCACTTCCTCTTCTGAAAAGTTGAGTAAAGTGGTTGATAATGCAGGCATAAAACCGCGGAGGTTGCAACGTAAACAACGTATCATTTCTCTTTGTGAAGAAAAAAATGCATATAGGACTACCACCAACTTGCAATATATGTATAAATCAATGATTAGGTTATTAGTTAATCGTGCTTAGTAGGCAAAAACACAGTGCCGAACAACCTCAACAGTTATATCCTGTATGCTTAATTATTTGTTTTTTACTTGCATCTGTCCCCACATTTCTAAATAGAACGTCAAACGACTTGTCGGTACATGGCATAGGGCCCAGTCACCTCGCTTTCACGGATAATCTTAACAATATCCCCTCGTGAGATACCAAAATACTGGACAACAGGATCACTCTCCAAGATGCGGGGCAGCTGCGAGATATTCAACTTGCGTTCGGTTAGGAAGTTCAGCGCCTCCTCCTTCGAAAGCACCACGTGACGCGGCACGTTCTCATGCCGCGTCACGTTGAAGCAGAGCGACTCCTCGTCAAACACCTGAATTTTCAGGAGCTCGGTTGCGGTCCCGGGCGCAAAGCGCGCGCAGAGCTCCTGCACACCGCGCCGCACCATCGGCGAAACCTTGCTTTGCGCAACTACGATTATGCCGTCAGCGCCCTTCTTGAGCGCCTTCTCGCGGTAGTCCTGAACCTCACGTATCGTCAACACTGGCGTGTGGGAGAAGAAAACTATCAAACTACCCCCCCGACTTCTACGATCCATTGTTCTATCAGATTCATGCTGCGTTACATTGCGCTCGTTGCTCGGCATCAATGGGGCCGTGCCTGGAGCCGCTTCAAGGCCTAATGCTAAACTTTCTGTCGCACCACTCGTCTGGAGTTGGCAAGATAACCTCATGGCATTCCGCATGGCTGTCCACGATCCCTCCGGAGCCCCTTTCAGTCCATCAAAATCATTCTCATCGGCATCCTCTTCATTGGTTATATGCTTATTTGCTTGAAGTAGCTTCGATTGCTCTGGAGTGAGCACGAAGTGCTTGAGAAAAAACTGATAATCCAGGCCGGTCAAGGAGTCGAAAAGCTCCGGCCTATGGACGGCATCGGCGATAATGGATGGATGTCGAATAGTGTATCCACGGTCCAAGCAGAGTTGAATAGTGGTATTGTACGCACGAAATAAGCGAACTATTTTTAATTCCTCGACAGAGCTCATTTAATCCTCCTTATTTTGTCTTATTGATTTAAATTTTGGTTCGATGTGAAAAAAAACCTTGGCTTATCACCTTCATTGTCGCCCATTCAGATACACACACATGCGCACCCAGAAAAGCAGTAAAGAGGGTGAAAATTATACGCAATCACTCAGCATGCATACATATGTTGTGTTTATACTTGTAGATTTGTTTTTAGTGCCCGCTATTTATAATTAGCCATTTTGACGACACTCTAAAAGAAAACTTTGTTTTATTCCTTTACCCTCCGATGCATGTTTAAATTGCTCGAAAGAAGCGTGTAAGAACACGACGCCTCACACTACCTGGCGATAGGTGACGTACAGCCCAGCCGACATGCTCTTACGCTCAATACGCACGACTTGCCCTCTCTCCAAACCAAAGTAAGCGGCGACAGGGTCAGTTGTTAGTATGCGAGGTAGCTGGTGGAGCTCCAGCGCGTGGGCCTGCAGCGCCATCTTAACCTCTTCAGGTTCCAATGGTGTGTGTTTCGGCACTAGTTCATGTTTAGTGATGTTCACAGCAAGATCATTTTCCTCAAAAAGCTGAACATGAATGCAATTTTCCCGTCGATTATTCACATCAACGCTTTTCTTCATGATTGCGTTGGGCGCAGTAGTGGTGATGATGATTACACGATCGCAGCCGTCTTGCCGCGCGCGGTTCAGTACCTCCTGTAAGAATTTTGTAAATTGGCCATCGTTTGGGTAAAAGAACACGATCGCGCGCAAACACTGGCCGTTAGCACCAAGACGGCGCTCACATGGCAACGTCATGCGTGCGCGCTGGATAACCCTCTTAGGAGCGTTTTCGCCACTACCCCCACCATCGAGCTGTTGTACGTACATTTGTACAAATTCATCGTAGGTTTTCGGTATAAGCTCGGAGGGCACGAGATACTTCCGGTCGTTCATCATCTCACCAACTGTCTGCATGACGCGGAATACTTTATGGATTTCTAAATTTTCCTGGCCTATGGCTGTCATCTCGGTATCACTACTGTATTAAGTCTGAAATCAGATAGTAAATTCACTTGTCCCTTTTATTGTGATACTTCTAGTTTAAGTTGTAAGCATATATATATATATATATATACACTTTTGATCTTAGAATTACCTCAGTTTGTCCCTTTTCGAGTGAAATCGAAGCCCAACAAGGCCAACCTTATTTGGGTTAGTTTATTATAAGCGCTTTATCCACAGTTCTCTTTTTTAATCGTCCCTCTGTATTGTGCTCTAGCTTTGCTACCAGAAAGACTTCCCTTACTGTCCAAGAAAATAGAGATTGAGGAAATGAAAATACGCAATAATTTGCTAGAGTTTTCTATACTATTGTTTCAGAATCGGAAGGAGAATTCTGTACGCACACGCACACATGTCATTAGCTTGGATTGGATGTCATTGCGTATTTATGGAACACCATAAGAACAAAGAAAATTGATAGGAAACTACAACATTGCTGTAGATTCCAGCTTTCCAAGAAGAGTGAATGGATAAAAAAAGAGGATGTGCATATATAAATGGATGTCAAATCCAAGCATTCTAAAGTCAAGCTGATAGCTAGCCAATCCTACACTACTTGGAGAGAAACGGACACGAAAAAAACGTATAAATACCACCAGCTTCCAACTATTGTCTTACCCTTTTGGAATCTATTGTCTAGGTTGATTATTGAAGATTTAGGCAAAAAAGAAAACGAATTTCAAAGATATATACTCACACCCGCCCATTTGATAAGATAAAATATCCCCAAGTATAAATGATACAAAATCAAAAGGAATATAATTCCACTTCCTAAGAAAGTTAAATGACACCCTAAATTGTTTGCTTAGGGACTGCAGCCTGCTTCCTCCCCCTTGTCATGTATAATCATGATCAAAGAGAAGCATAAATCACACAAGCAAAAGCTGGGCACTTACTACAAGACAAAGTCATCCTCCCCAAATCTAGTTATACAGCGATGCAATAAATATAAGTGTGCCTTATCATCTTGGCAAATCATTTATAAGAGGAGGAGACTAATACGCACACAGTGAGCGGGATGCAATAAAAACCCACGTCAATAGCAAACATTTGACTCCCCTCAAAATCAACAAGGCAGGCACTGTTACAGCGTCACGCTTTTACGTGACTAACCACTAGATGGTTTTATATTTAAAAAAATTAAAAAATCTACGGCATGGTTCAGCCACTGACCACCCTCACGTCCTGGTGATTCTTCGCCGCTTCGGGGGTCGCGCCGTGGAGGAGGTCGGAGAGGATGTCTGGATTTGTTGGCAGCCAATCCCGTAGCGCGAAGGCGCTCTGAGAACGAGCGTATAATTTTGCACTTAACGCCGTAGTTGAAGGCAGGCGCGAGAATCGAGGAGCTAGTGGACTTAATTTCAGGTCCGTTAAGGTGCGGAGGTTGGTATGCGCCTTATGCAAATGGCGATCACCCGACTTGACGTTGGCACTACGTCCTTTCACCGGGCGACTAAGCAAAGGCCTTCTGCTCTTCTGCCGGAGGATCGAGGAGTTTGGCCCCTTTTTCACCTGCCGGTGTGGAGATGTGGGTCTCGGTGGCTCCACATCGGCGCACGGCCCGGACCGTGAGCTCAGACGGCTACCATCACTCAAAGCGTTATCAGGAGTCGCGCTACCGCGCAGGCTGGTAACGCCGAAGAGCCTTCGATTCGGATTACTGAGGGTTGATTCACGACCGGTGCTGCTTCGGGCGCTCGTGCTGGGCCCTTGTCGAGAACTTTTCTTACCGCAGGCCTTTTCTTTCCCCCCATCGCGGCACAATGCAGGGGCCAAGGAGGCGCTACTGCGGTGGTGATCCCCACCCGTGGCGAGAACCTCTTCACCAACCTTGCGGAGCTCCAGTGGCTCGGGAAGCATCAGCCGGCGCATGACAATATCCCCGCGCGCGGTTTCCAGTGTGATGAAGACCTTACTCCGTGCCGGGTCGGCGAGGTGGTCCTGGAGCTGCGGAACCGATTGGATCGGCTTCCCGTCGACGGTTCGGAGGCGATCGCCGGGGTGGAGTTCCGCCGCGGCGGCGAGCCCGTGGGCCCGACAGACGCGCAGCTCAACAGGGTCCACCGTGAGGCCAAGCTCGAGGGGTCGCCCCCGCCGTGGCCCTTCCAGAGACGCGAACGTCTTGGAAAGGGAGGCCAAAGAAGAGGGAAGGGGAGG
>HF955064.1:222408-247328 GCA_000582765.1 Phytomonas sp. EM1 | reverse complement strand
CGGCGGGGCGCGCGCGTTAAAGGTGGGGGGAGGGGCCGCCAAAGCGGCCGGACGCTCCGGCCGAGGGGCCGCCGTCATCGCGACGGGGGGTTCGTCGCCGAGGGGGGCGCCGTTTGTGCGCTTTTCAGAGGGAAGACCGCGGTGGGAGCCGATGGGGGCGGAGAGGAGCCCAGGCCTCGCCATCTCCGGTGGTGGCGGCGACCGCGACGGCGATCGATCCGTACCGGAAAGACCGATTTGGCTGGCGCCGGAGACGAGGAAAACGGGAGTCGGGGTTTCGAGTGTCTGAATCCCTTTCGGATGCAGCAGTGAGTCGTTAGGGAAGGGCTTGCGAGCGAAGAGATGCGATGTTTTCCGAGCCCTCGGCGCTTTTCCGGATTTGGACAGAAGTGGTCGAGTGAGCGCCGTCGGGTTGGGCTCCACAACGGGAGTATATTTTTTTTTCAATGAATTCTTTGAGTGAGGACGGGTTGAGGGGGGCACGATGGGCACAGGTGGCTGCGGCAATGGTTGCCAGTCTCGTGGTGATGTGGACATCACTGATGATGACTCACACGCTTCACCTTCGACATCGTTACGATTCCCCTTCAAAAAAAGATATTCGGCTTCGTGGGTGCGTATGGGTTCGCTTGTTGATTCAGTGAATAATGTTTTCTGATGGTTTTGCTCTGAGACCAATCCTTGTGATTGAGCAGAGACAACCTCATCAGAATGCATACTATCAGTGCTATTACCGTTATTATGGTTGTTGTTTGTGTTTATAGAACTGTAAAGAATGGTGTCCTTTTCTAACCCCACTTCCTTTTCTATTTCATCAGTCCTTCCCTTTTCCCCCGCAGTGGCATCGCGTGTTCGGCACACTAATTGAGGCTCATGCATAGATCTGTCTGGACTGTTAGCAAAATCTAACTTTCTGCTAGATTTCAAAACCTCCACGTGCTGAGAAGGCAAGGAATTATCGTGATTATCATTTCCAAATGAGATCCTGGTAGAGTTATATAAGTTTGGGCCGATTGAGTCCATGGAAGTAATAAGAGGCTCACTAATAACGCTGCTGGGCCCCGGAGCCTGCCGTGATTCATCACACAGCGAGGTTATATCATTTTTTTCGGCAAACTGCAGTGGTTTACGATCAACAGTAAGCCCAACGTTTATTTCCTCCGACTTCCTGACCAAGCTTTGTTGGGGATCTGGTGACTCTATCAAAGATGTCATGATGCTATCCGTCTGATTTTCACTGAAAGCTCCCTCATTGTTAGGTGATCTCATTTTTCCCATCGGTTCTGGGGTGTTGACATTTTGAATGAACGACGTGTCCACAGAGCCAAATAACGTCAATGACACATCTTCAGGACTCTTATTCGCTGCAGAAGGAAGTATGGGTTCCTCGCTTGGTAGCCGCTCCGGCCGAGCGGTAGTGCTTCGTCGTAGCATCGGAGTGGTCATATCACTGCCAGTAATTGACCGCTCAGAGTTGGCTCCTTCATCGTGTACAGGGATGTTTTTGACTTCGAAAAGTGATGCAGGTCGTATGTTGGGATCTTGATGAGCAGGATCCCATTCATGGGATAGCGATCCCTGTGGTGGCGATGGGCTTCGGCGTTTGGCTTGCAAATCAGCAGCATATTCACTATAAAGGGCCCGCATATTCGGAAAAGCACACAATCCAATGCGGAGGTCGACATCCATGTTACTCAGTGCGGGCGAGTTAGCCAATTCGAAACTCATATGCAAAAGGCCGTCGAGGCAGGACAACATCACATTATCTACGTCAGACGGCAAGACCACCAATTCTGGCTCGCCATAATTAAATAGATCCATGACATCCTTTGTAAGTGTTTCTATGACGCGCGGTCTGTCGAGCTCAATAAGTTCACCCCAGACTTTTCCCGGAAGGTGATGCACATGGTATGTGATTTGCCTCTCAGCAAGACGACGACTTTCTGGGAGTCCTACGGGGGTCACGTTCGCTTTTGGCGAGGGAGGAGAGGATTGGGAAACGATACTAGATGCATTTGGTGATCTCGGTGGAAGGCCAATCGACGCCACATGTTGAGCACCACTATGTGGTAGAGCCCCACCAGTCGTATGGGGTTCAGCTAAGCCACGGCAAGCATCGCCTCCCCGTAATCCCGCTCTCCCGCCAGAGCCACCTTCCTTCACCCCTGGCAGAGGCTTCGTTACGCCACCGCGCGGTTTGTGCGCATCTTCGGCAACGTTTTGAAGATGGTATCGGCTATTCTCCCCTTTCCCACTACGGCCATCTATAGGGCCCGCATTCGCATTGTTTGTCGTCGGCGCTGTTGTGGACGGTGAAACATTGCCAACTGTGTGGTAGGCAATGCGAAAAATTCTCTGAGCGTCGTCAAGATTTTGAATCGCTCCGCGGAAGACCTGTCGTGCGCAACGTAGCTCAGATGCCTTGGACTTAGCGGCTGTGAAAGCAGACGATCCCTGCCCCGTTGGAGCCGAGGCGTCCTGCAAGACCGGCGTAACCGGGGAGCTGCTTAACGAACCCGAGGATCGAAGCGTCGCCCGCACCCGATGCGCGTTCTCCATGATCTCGCCAAGTTTACGCGAAACTAGGATACGTAGCGAGGAGGCAGGAACTGGCAGTTGTGTTTTTTTTTCAAGGATGGCACCAAGCAGTGCTCGGGTTGAGTACAAACTTTCCACCAGTGTACTGCCATATTCATCAATAACCTGAGCAAGGACGCCATCACCCTCGTGAGGGGGATCGCTATAGCTACTGCGGACAGATTGAAGAGAGCTCAGGAGCTCTTGTAAGATATCCACAACATCGTCGAAGATGGCTTCCTCCATAGGTATCATCTTGCCTTTGTATGTATGAAAGTCCTTGCTTGATGCAGCAAAAGCAAGAATACAAAATGAGGGCTAGGAAAACCTTAGTAAAAGCAGCACAGTTTAAAAACAAAAAAAATCTAATGTGTTTGAATATTCTAGCAGTAGTGTATAACTAAATCAATGTTGTCCAACCTGAAATACGGGTATAAAAGAAGTATTTATAAAGTCATATAAAAAATTGCTTGCTGGGATTAAAAAGTCGTTGGGGGAAACATAAAAGATTAAAGGAATGAATCGCTCAACGGAAACAGGAAGGTGAGGTCAATTTATCGTTTTATACGATGGAAAAAGTTTTCCCCCGAAAAACTATTCCACTGCTTATCCACAAAGAATTAAAAGAAGCATTAGTTAGCATCAGCTCCTGATCAAAGCAAAATACAAAAAATAGCATGTGCAGTTATTTTACGCCTTCATGAATCATGGAATTGTTTCTTGGAACCGTAATTCACTCCATGACTTCAAACCAAGATCTTCTGCACATCTTCGAAATAGTGCCTCGACATCGGCGACAGTGACATCAGCATCGGGCTTATATTTTTGCTGCTCTAAAGCCAGCTCACCACTTTTCTTCTTGTGCTTTATCGAGGCTTTGTGGGCAGCAGCGGAAAGTGAGTCTGTGAAGCGAAGGTTACATGCAGAGCAGAAAAATGGCATTTTTTGTTATTGAAATGTTTACCTCTTTTTATCTGATTGTGTCTCCTAGATAATTTGCATTGGATTGTCACTAGGGTACTATTCTTCTGAGTATTGATTCATTTAAATTCAGAAAAATAAACTGATAAAAATTGTAATGAACAAAAGTAAAATGAGAAGAAGAGATCAACTACGTTACACCATAAAATCAATAATTCATAAGTGTAATGCTAGGATGAAAGTATGAGCGTTTTTTGCCCCCCCTCCCCCCCCCTTAACCTGCCACTCACGATAAATAAAATACATATTCAATAAGGTTGAAAAGTACAGCATTCATCTGCAGCTCCGTCTGTCTCATCCCATTGTACAAAGAACCTAACTTAGGACACAAGTGTATGTTTTACTTTTTTTTTTTGCGGCGTTTATTGGGAAGTCTTCCTGGGTCTCAAGATGATCATAAAATCCTAAAAGCAGAAAGTCAATAATTTAGTCTTCCCCATTTAAAAAGGCCACGCAGGTTGTCTGTTACATACACAGTGCACTCCCACTCCAATATCAGCCCTCCATTGTGGCCCAGCCGCGCGATTCGGTTATGCATTGGGCCACATAAAACCATCACAGACGCCTTAGCTATCAATGCATCGCCTTTAGCACAGCGACATTTTTCTTTTCATTAAGCAGCATCAGCTTCGGGGTATACATCCGTCAAACCAAGGGGAAGACAAGGCAGCTTAAAGTGCAGCTTTATACGACCTGGCCATGGTTCAGAGGTGCTGGTCAAATCAAGGTCCTTTTTATACGCCTATCAGGACCGCTTGTTCAACACGTGCACACATCTGGTCTATTTTAATATGTACCTCCTTTGTCTATCTTTCATACAAATGTGTCTCTGTTGCAAAAAAAAATGCAACCCCTTCGCTTAATTTTGATGTCGAAGCAAGAGAAACTAAACCCTTGAATCGCACTTTAGGCCCAACGACAAAAGAATAATGCACTGTAATTCTCAAGCTTCAAGATATCATAATCACAACAATATTAAACTCAGAAACTTCACGTTTCAACCCTTTTCGGTCCATTCAGACTATATATATATATATATATATATATTCATTGATGTTCGATTGTTTAGTCAGGTTTTAAATAGCAAGCTAACATTGAACTATTTTCCCTTCCCGCTAAACGTATACAGACAAAAAAAGCTTACAGCTACTTGAATTACGTAATTGGGATAAAAACTGAACCCTTTGCTTAATAAAAGTCTACTCTCCGCTTTGTTTTTTTAAACACACTTCAGTCTCATTTCATCTTACTTTCTCTATGTCAAAGTGGAGAATGCAAGTAGATACTTTCAAAATACGCGCCTTACACTCATAAATATACCGATAATAATTAAGGAAAAAAACTAGATATGTGATAAAATGTAAAGCATAATCAACATTCAGGTAAGGACGACGGATACAAACGAAGAAAAACATGAACTCAAGCCACAAAACTCGTATGAAAAACACACCATCCCATCCTTATGCAAAACGAGTTTCATCCATTCTTTCTCATGCGATCCACCTTCGATTTCATGCCTTTTCTCCATTTTCGTGTAACTCGAGCCACATCATGTGTTCCTTTCTAGCTTACTTCTTCTTTGAAGGCTTCCCTGTAGACTTCTGTACCTGGCGCTTTCCCTCAATGCTGACCTTTTTGTCCAGGGCCACAGTGTCCGTCACCGCACCCCAACCGACGGTGATCTTGCCCTCACGGATTGTAAACTTCAAGCCCTTCTCAACGGGCATCGGGTAGGCCAACGTTAAAATCATCTCGCGGTTGTCGCCGGGCATGCACACCATCTTGCTCTCTAGCTCTTTCATATCCGCCTCGACCTTCTTGAGACCTTCAGGACTCTTACCGTGTTTTTTAATGAGCTCCTCACGTTTCTCTTCGATCTCAGGAAAGCTCAAGTCCGCCGTGATGTCCGCACAGTGGAAAAAAATCTGCGGGCGGTAGTGGGGACTGAAGCCAGTGTGTCGACCGCCCTCATCCTTCGTCAGCACATACACCTGCGCCTTCAGCTTGTTGAAAAGGTTGGTGCTACCCACTGCCGCCAGCACCATCCCACGCTCAACGTTATCCTTCGACAAGCTAGTGGTGTCACCCGTACCGACGATGCTGATACCAACGGAGTCTCCAGGCAGGCACTCTGGAAGCGTTTTGTGGTACATTTCAATACCAGTTACTTTGACGGTAGATTTTTTCATCTGTAGCCCCGCGATCTCGGCATCTGCGCTGGATTTAAGAACGCCCTGATCCACACGACCGGTCACAATAACCGACTTCTTATCTTTACCGATCTCATAGACGTGTTCGATGGCCATGAGGAATGGCTTCTCAACATTGCGCGGCGGATCTGGAATCCACTCGTCACACTTGTCAACAAGCTCGAGAATCTTTGCCTCGGCCTCTTTATCGCCCTCAAGCGCTTTAAGAGCGGAACCGCGTACTATGGGAGTCTCTTCCTCAGGGAATTTGTACTTCCCGAGCTGCTCACGAAGCTCAAGTTCAACCAAGTCGCACGTCTCCTCATCGACGGCATCGACCTTGTTGATGAAGCCCACCAATGCAGGAAGGCCTATTTGAGAACAGATTAGCAAATGTTCACGGGTCTGCGGCATGACACCATCGGTTGCAGCCACAACGATGATGCCACCATCCATCTGCGTGGCGCCGGTGATCATGTTCTTCACGAAGTCCATGTGCCCTGGACAGTCGATATGCCCGTAGTGGCGCTTCTTCGATTCATACTCGACATGTGTGGCGTTGATTGTGATTTTGCGCTGCTTTTCCTCAGGCGACTTATCAATAGCAAAGTAATCCATAGCGGTGGCCTGACCAATCTTTGACAGTGTAGTGGTTATGGCAGAGGTCAGAGTAGTTTTACCGTGATCGACATGGCCAACGGTGCCGATCGTGAGATGAGGCAGCTTTCGAACAAAAGCCTCCTTGCTGGGTGCCAGTAGCGCCTTTGAGTGCGCACCTAGCATAGAGCAGCGCAGGGAGCTTCGAAGCATACTGTTCTTTTACTTACGTATTATAGTACCTATCTAATACAATTAATGAAGGCGTAGTTGCTAAGTGCTACTTTTTTTTTGCTGGAGTAGCGGCAAAAAGCGTTTGTGTTTCCCGTTTAAGCCAAATTATTTCAACCACAAGACAAAAAAAAGAACACAATGTAATACAGACTGAATGGGTTGTCAAAAAGTTTTCAATCAGACTGTCGGAACGATAAGAAATGCCATTTCCTCTAAAGGTGAAGAAAAGCGATACGCGTAGTGACAGGATAGATAATCAAGACGCAGCAAAGAAAAAGAGTGAGGCAGTTATATATGCACGTGACGTCTTATCTTCTCTATTAATGTCATTGAGAAATTATTCGAGGAGGAAATCTGTAAGAAGAGGAATGTTTTGACAAATCCTTACTTCTTATTCGTCGGTAGGGATGGAAGAGAAATAAATGGTGTCTTTATCATCCTCGTATCCGTCCAATTCAAATACGCTAGGAATGGTTTCTTGTGTGACTACCACGATTTGCTATCTTTGTGGTCTTAGCAGCATACTTACAAAGATAGTGATATCTACATCGAATGAACGAAACAAGAAAATGAGTATAAAGCTCATAGGCATAGAGGAATAAATGAGTACTGCGAGGACAAGTATGGGGAGGAAGAGGCTTCCAAAGACAATTTTAATGAGAGAGAAAGCTTATCCTCAAGGAGGATAACCACCACCATTCAAGCACAAGAATACGCACGCTTCTATCTCTACATCATATCCCGCTCCAGTACACCGTTACTGCCGCGTATATATGTGGATTGAGATCATGGGAGTGGCTCAAGCAGCCATCGGACTGGCCATAATAATTGCTAGAGCACACATGTATACCGGCACCAGTCTTGCGCATGATCATACAGTGTACCACATACTTAAACGGTTTGTCCATCAAAATCAACTTCTTCATGATGCCATCACATATCAGCTGTGTCCATGCCATAGATTTGTTGTGGTCATATCGCTGGGCGGTGTCATTGTAATAATCGTCATCTACGAGGCCGGCCTCAGCGTGAGCAGAATCGCTTTGTAAGCCTTGATCGCGGCTATCATCGCCCCCTACACCCGGAGCCTTTTCATCAATCGCATGGGGATGGATGGGGTCGTCACCACCCCCATCGTCATCAAAATACGGGCTCAATATTTGCAAAACGATATTTTTGACCTCATTGCTGGATACCAAAACCTCTTGTGGGATCTCGCCAGCGTTATCTCCGCTAGACGCCCCATCTTCCTCGTCCTCTAACTCATCCACTTTCAGCGTGCTTTCATCCAGCTTCATGGCGCTCCTGGACATGCTCCCCGTGCCCTCCTTCTGCTCGGCGGCTGAGCATGATAAGGAACCCTCATTCAAGCCTTTACTGGTGCATTCACTATCTCCAGGCGAGAAAGTAATGCTGTTGTCTCGCAACTCCATACCCTTGTTGATGGGAGAATGAGTTTCTAGTTGCTCCACCGGCCCATCGGCAGGGGTCCCCGTTTCAGACATCCTCCACACAAAATGCACAAAAGTAAAGAGGTTTAATTTCCTTTGCTTTCGAAAGCAAAAAGAAAAAAGACATGCTGGGGATTAAAATAAAAACATGTCTGAACAGCATTAATGGTAATAAAAAGCGTCAGGACTAAATTAATTAGGAGGGTTGATACCACAGCATTATACCTCAAGAAAAGAAGTATGGATATATTCGTTAATATAGATGTCGTGTACAATCAACAAGCTTACACAGTCTTTGTTGAACCACGTAGATTTCATTAATTTTTATCATTCCTGATACACCACCCCTTTGCTGGTGTGGTTGCTAATAACATACGACGATAAACTTTACCCAATGAGGCTTCTCATTCTCATATAGTCCTTTGAATCGAGACCGAGAATGTCTTCACACCAGTCCACTTGTCGTGCAAAGACAGCCTTGAGTGCCTCACGTAACCTGCTGGTACCAATATTCAGCGACACTGACTCCCCCATCTCCTGTATCTTCAGCATTCGCCACCGGGCGAGTTGCTCAATTGACGCTTTATAGGCCGCACGATCGAGCGCTGCCGCCGCCTTGACCCCAAGCGAAGATGATACATCCTCCAGAAGATCTGCGATTGACCGTCTATCTATTCCAGACTCTTGGTGCATCAACATATAAAAGAGAATCAGGATCGACTCTCGGGAAAAGTACCCCAACCGTACAAGCTGACCTTCGTCGAGCAGGCCCCACAAATTGGGTGGCAACAGCACAGGATCGAGGACTGATGAAGAGGACGCCATGTTCGCGCTCCGAGTGTTCAATGCCCGAGACCCCAGTCGCAAGCTCAACGGAGCACACCCACGGAGGCGCGGCAAGGTACCGTTAGTTTGGGTACACCATTCAGGATCTTCAGTCCCGCAGGTGTTGTGGTGGTGGCTAATTGCTTCCATCCAAGGCCATGTCGCTTCTTGGCTTTGACGCGACCGCAGCCATGCCAGCACCTCGGCACGGTCCCCAGGACTTAGTAAGTCCAGTGCCCCGGAGCTGCATTTTGTCAAGCACTGCACAAGTGCCGCTAAAGAAGCTTGAGGAGTGCTGCCGGTAGCGAAAAGGTCTTCGGTCAGTTTCATTACGTTGTGCACAAGCGAAAAGTCAGCCGAACCAGTGCCGTCAGGGGAAGGGCAATTCGCCAGACTGTAAGATCCACTCCCATTGCTCCCTCCGGTGCACATCGTATCAAGCCTGTGCAGCTGCTGTTTGCATATTAATACGAAGGTTTCGAGCACTAACGTCGGATGCGCGTACAAAGAAGGCATATCAGATACATTTGATGCTTCTGTCGACGGCAGTATGACACATCCTTCACTCAAGGTAAGCCTACTGTCGGCATGAGTTAACGGAGAGGGGCCGATGGGCGCCCTGTCAAGTTCAAAAGGAAGAAGATGACAGAGAGACGCCTTCTGACGGGATAATTCGGCTTCACGTCTAGTGATCTGCTCCAAAGCTTCATCAGTCCCATTGGAGCTGCTGTGATGATTAGGGTTAGAATCTTCATTCCTAGCTATACCCTTGCGAGCGCGCCGATTAGCGATTTCCCTGTTGTTGACATCCCCCTCAACGGGTTTGTTTTGTACTTGACGCCGATGCGCTTCCTCTTCCTGCTGCAGCCCGACTGCCTCTAGCTTCCAAACACTCCAATCTAAGATAATTGAAATGACCGCCCGGAGCAGGGTCGCAGGAGTCCACGCTAACAGCGGCACATAACAGGTTATGCAAGTCAGACGACTGGACAGTCGCTTTTCCATCTGCCGCACATCAGAGGCGGAACTGGTCAGCAGGAGAGACATACCTCCTCCCTGGCCATCGCTCTCATGCATGAGGCCAGAGAGGACGTATAGGAGACGATCGCACCAAACACTAAACTGATCCGCATGCCGCACACAGACAACAAGATTAGTGCCATGGTGCTTCAAGAGGAGGAGGGCGCGCTGGAGGTGTGGTAGCGCACTCGCCGCCCCACCGCTAAGGCACGTGGTGGTTGATGTGATAAAGGGACATGCTTCCCCACCGGCATCTTCCTCGTTGCTGAGGTCGAGCTCAAAATCATCGCCTCCTACGGATGGGTCGCCTTGTTTGGGATTTTGCTTTCTCGTCATATTCTTTGCATTTGTTATGGTATCGTTTTCTGCAACTGTCAGCCAAGGCTCCCCTGGTCGCATAGTTTGTTTGGGAGCCCCACACGTAGTAGAAGCGGCAGGCGCAATGCTATGTCTCCTATCCCCTCGGGTACCCCCCTGATGCAGCAAAGATTCAGCACCAAGGGGCTCGCCAGTCTCATAAGCATGACTCGCGCCGGACATTTGATTGGTATCACCATGGTGTGTGTGAGTCGTTGACTCCACTGCCAACTCCCTTTCAAAGTGAAATAACTGACCAAAGTCAAAGGTCCCAGTCCGAATAGACCAGTCTGCGCGGCGCACCGCCTCCGAGTGCGGCGACTTCAAAAAGGCTAGCATCTGTTGTGCAATGACCATGATCGCTGCCTCATCGCTTCGCAGAAGTTTGCCGTGTAGCTGGATCACGAAGGTGTTCGCCTGCTTTGAGCATTCCTCGGCGATCAGGCGAACGATGCGGTGTTTACCAGAGCCACATGGACCCCACAGGGCTTGACAAGACCGATGGCCTAACGCACATGACGCTGCGATGGTACTACGGACGGTGCGGTAGACCTCCTCATGCTCCTTACTCCCATCCATCAAAAGAGCTTTCCAGTCATAAAGATTTTCCGCGGCTTCACCAGAAGTCCCTTCCTTCGCCCTGCTAGCCGGAGTACCCGTTAGTGCAGTCGAATCTAGCATACGGCCGCGCTCACCAACACTAAGAAAGGCGGCACTATTAGGCACCTGCAGCGTGACGTGGGTGGTAACACGACACCATAGACGACAGAGAAAGGACGTGAGGTCCGACAAGAAACCCGCGAGCTCAGGTTCTGGAAATCGGGAATTTAAGGCGGTAGTTCGTGAAGAGGGTGAAGGCCCTCGTGGTTGGGCTGGATCCACCCCATTCACTAAGTCAGATGTATCACCTGCAACCCGCGTGAGAGGGTCTTGAGGCCCACCAGCATCATTTGCCTTTGACCTCTTTTTAACAGCTTTTTCGTAAACCTGTTCCGGCTCTGCTACTTTGGGGTTTGATATGGAGTCCTGACTATCATGACTTTCAGTGGTATTTCTCTGACGTTTCTTCACGGGAGGACGCCTTGATGTGCGCGTGGCCAATCCTCGGCTACGCGACGTACTTGGCAATCCCTTTTTCGCATTGGTCTCATTTACTAAATTTTTGGAACTAGGCTGTTTCACACTTTTTTTAGTTTTCTTCGTACTAGCTTGATGCTTCCCTCGCTTGGATGCAGGCTCACCCGATGTGCCAACTTTTTTGCCTTTTTTGGAAGACTTCGCCATGTTCACTCCAGTTGAGCTAAAAACGTATACTTATAAATATATAAATGTATGTATGTGGGTGTGTAGATGTGCTTATTTATTGTATAGTTAATTCAACTATGGTTTGCTTATTTTTGTTGTCCGTATTGAATTTTGCTGATATTAGTATCGATTGCAATATCTATTCTAAATAATTTTTGTTATGGGATGCCAATATTTTTGAAACCTCATAATGGCATGCGATCCCTGTACTTGTGATGAGTCAGAGTAACACCTCAGTAGTAAACTTCTCCTAACAATCTAATAAGTAAATAAAGCAATTAAGAAGCACAGTCAATACCAATTGAATTAAAAATAGATCTGGTAACTCTTGTATTTTTCAAGTTCCTGTTTTGGGGCTTGTTTCTCTATTTTCATTACCCCTTTCTCTTTTCAGACTGGTTAGCAGACAATAATTGGTTCCACTATAATCAGCGTTACTTGAATAATGTGGGATGAGAAAAATAAGCCCCTCACCTTTGCACTATTCCTGTAACTGCATATAACCAAAGTAAAGGAGTAAAGTAAACTCTTAATAAACAAATAAGTTCCATGTCGTGGATATATATATAAGCTTGAAATTGTTAGAAGGATAAACTCGAAGCAGGTTTTCAAAAAAATGAAAAAAATATAAACGAATGGCATCATAAATAAACGCATCATTTGGAATAGAAATTACTAATAGTGCTTTAACCCCTTTACCTCGCTCTAAATTAAAAAGAAAAGGGAAGGTTAGAAGCATTGACGTAATGTTCACTGTAGGATATGGAAATCACTTTCAATCCTAAATCCCAACAACAGAGTCCATCAAGTAGGCCGTTCTGATGTATCTCCGTTGGTATCATTTTTTCCATACTACTTCTTTCCTTGTCTCTGACGAACTTCTCGCACGCTTCAAGGCTTCTCGCCTTTAGTGGCTTTGCTTCCTCTAATGTGCAGAGCATCCTGCCAAGGGGTGATGGTGGCACACTCAACGGTATCTCGTGGGAACCGTTCGATTTATCACTGTCACCGCTGTTTTGCTTTGGAATTCCCTTGGACAAAAGCCTAAGCCATGGAGACCAACGCTTTCGCAGTCGATGCTCCTCTTCAGCTATACAAGTCTTAACTTGGTTCGCACAAGTCAGTCTAGGAACGCGAATGTTGGAGAAACTAGGAGTCTCCACAGACACAGTATTGGCAGAAACCCCGCGCCCTGCTGGAGTACTTTTATGTGCAGCCTCTCCGACATCCTCTACGATGGGAAGAAACCCCATGTTCACGCTGAGCATATCGGTTGACTCCTCTCTGAATGCACCCCTGCCGTACCCTCGGGGGATATTCTCCCCGTCGTTGGAATGATCTTGACTCGAATCAGTATAAGGAGAATGTCGACGCATGCATCGTGCTACTTTGTTGGCGTGCAAGATCGCATCGATCCGTGCCGAACCAAGTGTTGACGGGGCTAGTCGCTTTACACCCCCATCCGCAGGTAGTTTAGGGTGGATCAGTGCCTCGTACAGGCGAGCTCCAGGACCGTAACATCGGTGGTCTACCGCGGGGAAGTCCCCTAAAGTGGCCAGATCCTTCGCGAACGGGTGAATCGCGTCCTCCGGGACGTCCACGCGCTCGGTATCGTCGTCGTCACGTAGAATTTCAAACTGGGCTAGAAAAGCCTCTTCCTGGGGAGAGAGCGGGGTCTGGGAGAGGGGTCCGTCCCGGTTGTCTGTGCACACTTCTTCCATCGCTTTTTCGCCAGAAGGTAATGCTGTGGTTGACTGCTCCTCTGTGGAGTCGGGGTGAAGACCACCTTCATCAACTCCAAACTCCTTCTTTTCGCCTCCCTGTGCTATCTCGTCAGGATCGGCCAATGACAACACTGTGTCGAGCTCTGCCAGCTTCCAAAAGATCCTTTTCTTGCATCGAGCAATAAAACAATCCACAAAACTACTCGGAGAAAGGAACCAACGCGACAAGGTGTTCTCAGGAGATGTTGTGTTAGAGCACGCGCCTGTATATATGAGGCCTTCTTTTCTACATGCCTGAGAAGAGGAATATTCTGACCAAATAGCCTCACACTCCTCCAGCCAGTCTTGGTTTGAGGTCCTGCCCAACGGAGCTTTGACATCCATATTAATGCGGCCGCATCCCCGCCGAGCATCGGTGTGATCAGCCCCCTCACCACCCGAACTCATGTGTTCCTTATTAATGAAATGCGTCCACGCAAAGCAATGCAAAGATCTCTTTCGAGCCTTTAGAATCTCTAACAAAAGCAGCGCGGCACGAACGTCAAGGAAAAAGTACGAAGCGGTTTCCAATTCACCACTCAAGCGCAACGTATCATAAGAACGGCGCTGCGTATGGCATCTTGCCTCAAAAACGGAGTGCAGCAATCTTCGGATAAGATTGACCTCCTTTTCTAAGCTATAGCAATCGCAAACAGAATCCCTAGGATGTCTCTTCCCCTCCTCGGCATCCACACTCTGTAAAACATCTGACATAGAAAAAATAAAGTTCACCTTGGTGTCCGCCACACGGTAAACTCGCCAGAGGAGGCCCCGTACAGGTGAAAACACTGACAATTCAGGATCGCGCACGTGGGAACGGCAATGCGTGGGGTCGAGTTGGAGAACCCACACCGTTGCATCACCACATCCCTCCATCTGTACTTTCCTGGATGAACTACAGTGCCACTGGATGCAGCCAGAAGTTGGGGAAGGTACGTGTTCCAGCAACGTCCGAAGGAGCATCTCCTTTGATGCCGATCCAACTAAGGGCCCTGTTCCGGTCGATGCGTCCAAGACGACTTTCGGATAAGTTTCTGAGATGTCCGAAGAGGGAATTAGACTCATGATCCATGGAGGCAACTCATGAAATGGAAACCCAGTGTAGTGAACCTCGTGGTTCAATGCTGCTGTCGCATCTGTAGGGGGTTCACCAGGGTCCATCAGTGCCTGCACCCGAGGTTGCTCAAGCGTGTCCTTCTCTATATCTGGCGCATCTCGTGCTATCTTTAGCCCAACGTCCTCCACTGCGTTTCTAGGCATCCAACAAATCTGCTGTGAAGCAAAGGAATATTCAAAGGGGGTGGGGCAGCCTGGTGAGGACTTCAAAGATCGCGCCTCCGCAAATTCTGATGAATGTAATAGCCTGGTTGAATCAATGCAGGAGGATTGAGCAATCTTAGACACGTCCCCACAGACATCTAGTTTTTTACCACTTGCGCACCGCGATGTTTGTTTGTTGTAGGGCAACGGCACACCAGTGAGTGCATCATAAGCAGGATAACGCACCTTGCTTAAGCCTTCTCCGGAAGAGTTGAATAGATAGTAACCATCAAGATGCGGATGCGCATCGGCAGGCTCAATGAATGACGTGCTACCACACATCTCGACCTCCAGCGCCTCCCCAGGCTCGCCGTGGGAGTTGTCTAACGGCGCGGAACTTTTATGAGAGTTATCGAAAGATATCTCAGCCTGCGAACTTGGAGGAGGTGAAATGGTGGACGAAAGAAGGCTCGCGACTGTCAATGTCTTTTCCGCCGCTCTCATGCGTTTTGTGTACCTCCTGTGGAGTTTAGTATCGTGGTGAGGCTTTTCTGAATCCATTACTGCTTTACACGTGTCATGATCTCCATCAGCAGGTGCCAACCTATGACTATCCCTCTCTTCTAAAATGAGTTTCAAACGCATGGAACTCATCAAAAGCAGTTGGTAGATTCCTTCCAAGCCGGTCACGGTCCAGGTTTTTCTGAGCTCAATCGTGAATTGTGGTAAGGGATCAGGATGTGTGGACACTCCGCCCATCCTGTGTGTGTGCAAGAAGCACGGCTTCGAATGTTGAGTTCGGAAATCCCACCAGAATGACGGTATCCATGCCACCGGCTGTTGAGTTGTCACAGGTGGGGCTATATGGTTATTGTTCGCTATGATATCACGGGAAGATCGATCGTTTTGAAGCTGACTAAAAATAGAATGCGCTACGCGGGAAAGCTGTGGATCTGCTTCCTCTGACCAGAAATTTCCGTTCCACACCCATGCCGTGTGGGTCGACCCTTTTGGAAATGTTGTCGTCACATTCTCGGTATTATGCATCTCTGTGTTCAGTGATGCATTAGCTCCAGCGTCAACGATATGGAGCCTGCGGGATTCCTCCATCCGCCGTTGCGACTTGGAAAGACCGCTCAGAAGTGCTGAATCTGAGGCGGAATGGAGTGTCAGCGACGGCAGCAGCATCCTTTCTGTGTATACAGCCACATCAAACGAGGCCGTTGGCAACGAAACGACTGGCAGAACACCCCTGTCAGTCTCCGCGTTGTGGTCCCACTTCCAGGACTTGGGTTCGACTTGAAAGCGAACTCGCCTCAATGGCTTGTCTAGGCGCCTGTCGTCAATGCAGAGTCCACGCGCGTCGACCTTGACTCCAAGTCCACTATCGGGAATGGAGACCGGCTCCCGCTCATCAACTAGCACCAAGCAGGGCGCACGCTGGCGTAAGTTGATCATAGCAAGCTCCCACAGTTGCTGCGCATTCACAGCAAACTTACCCTGACGGATGTCTACATAAGACGCTGGTGTTATTGAAGACTCAGAAATAGGTACGTTAAAATGCTGGCGTGCACACGAAGTACCCTCACCACCCTCTTCACTCCTGTTATCCACCTTAATCGGATTAACGCCAGCATGAGTCAAAACACCCTTTGAATATGGGTTCAGTGAATTTCTCACAACAGGTGACAAAATACACTGCAATAGATCTGGGAAGAAGTAAACATCAGTATCTGCAGGCTCCTCCAAATCTGATTCTGCAACTCCTTTAGCCTCATTAGTACGCAATGAATTGGATAAACATAAAGATATCTTTCTAACCGGGCTAGATTCATTGAGCAGAGACATGGGTGTACTCTCTTGTGAGACCGGCTCGTTAGTGTCCGTAAATGAAAGAGACGATAGTATTTGAGATTGTAAGGAACGACCTAGATCATGTTTGCAATACCGGGGAAGAATTGGAAACACAACAAAGGGCGGCCTAGATGCCCCAAAACACGAACCCTGCCGAAGAACCCACACATCTTCGTCTCCATCTTCACATCTGACCGCATTGCATTGCCTACCAGTTCCACACGAGTATCCTCCATCATACTTATGATCATCATGGACTTCAGTTTTAGTGGTGGTTGCATCTAGGCGCGGATGTAGGACATTTGCAGTGGTGCTTTTGACCTGTTCTCCGGCATGTCTCTGTACAATCCCAAGGTAGACAATTGGGCACGGTGGGTAGATGCGCTGAAGACTCTGATGTACTGTTTGGGTGCTGATACGCATGCACTCGCTATTATTCGGGAGACGAAAATTTGCAACTGGCACAGTTGTGTTATCTGAAGTGTGGGTATGGCTGACAGTCAAAGGCACATTCTCAGTAAAAGGAAAGGGATCCGAAATCTTCTCCACATTAGAAATAAAATTGAACCCATCATCAGAAAAATGCGAGCCTAATGGTTGCCTTGCATTTGGAATTGAAACAGAAAATAGAAACTGTTTAAAATCACTAAAAGAAAGTTTTAGGAAGATACAACTAGGCCTATACATAGGGAAAACAATTACACTAAATAAAAATATAGAAAGCAAAAAAATTAAAAGTCTAAAAAAAGAGAAACAATAGGAACGGTTGCTGTTTCTTCTTCACACACGGTTTCACCCCGAGGAGAGGGGAAATGCTCCTTTTAGAGGAGGAAGGATTAGCTTACTTGGATTATATCATCATTGAAAAGGAAAAATAAACGAATATAAAAATGCTTTCACAGATTCGGTGTTACTGATAATCAATCATTGGTCATATTATAACGTTATGTAAATGAATCACTGCAAAATCGTAGAAGATATAAGAACAAAGGAATCTAAAACAATCAAAACAGCATTGATCTTCTTTCGCATAGCTTTTTAAAAGGAAGAGCACTATCAAAAAAAAATGAAAGTAGCGATGCATTAATTGCAATGAAGATCGATAAAAGTATTTGAAAATACGATAAAATACACATAAGAAAACCACCCAACTGGGAACTTTGACGCTTGTTGGAATTTCCCCTTCTTGCAAGCCCACTCCATTTCGGCCTCCTTGCCGTAATGGCCTGTCGGCCTACTGATGCTTTCCTTCTTTTGGAACTAGACTAAATGCATAATAATCTTGTGCTTCAGATGGAAACTCCTTATTTGACAGGTGGTGTTCAATTGCTTTCTTCGCGTATGAACTTTTGTTCATGATAAAAACACGTCAAACAGAATTCACTGGAAATAAAAAACAATAGCACAAATAAAAAAGAAGTGAAAGTTTGGTAAAGTTATTTGGAGTGGAATAGGCTCAGATGCATATATACATATTTATATATACGCGCGTGTATATCCGTCTATATAATATCTCCTAAGCCTTAAAAGTAAAACGTAAAGCAAAGAGTCCAGAGAAAAAAAAACGCCGTTTTGTTTTTTATCGTATTATCACTCAGGAACGCCTGTGCTGAAATAACGTCTATTATCATACGTTTAGCCAAAAAAAAGCAGTGAACGTCAGGAAAAACGTACACTTCCAACGAATGCGTGTACTAACGCTTCGAAACTCATGCATCGTATGAGCCCCACCACTCCTTCGAACCACTCAAAAAAAAAAAATGCTAGATAGAACAAGACTAATAAATTTCACTTGTATATAGATATATATGCGATATGTGGACGTCATATTAATACTTCTTAACTATTGTGTCACCTAATGATATTTAAGCAAAACAATACGACGTGAGATGTAGACCAGTGTGGCGTCTCCGCTAAACGTGCTTTGTCTGAGCTCAATTTTACATGCCCAAGTACTTCTTGGCGAGCGCCTCCGTCGTGATGGATTTAGGCCGCTCCAACGGTCGGCCCTGCAGGCGGTCCCACACAACGCCGGACAAAACGCCCAGTTGCCGCGAGACCCCAAACAGTACCGTGTAGTAGTCCTGCTCCGTCATCCCGTAGTGCTGCAGCAGCACTCCAGAGTGGGCGTCGACATTAGGATAGGGGTTCTTCGTCTTGCCGTGTTCAGTGAGGATGCCAGGCATGATCTTGAAGATAGTGCTGACGAGCTTAAAGAGGTCGTCATCGGGGAAGTGCTTGAGACAGAAATCGCGCTGGCACGTGTACCGAGGATCCGTCGCACGTAGCACAGCGTGTCCGTAGCCAGGAACCACGTGCCCGCTCTTCAGCAGGTCCCACGTGTACTTGGTGAGCGCCTTCCCGAGTTCGGCCTCATTTTGCATCCCAACGCCGTCCCGGCGGCACTGTTCAAGCATGCTGAAGAGGTACTTGAGCACCTCCTGGTTTGCAAGGCCGTGCAGCGGACCGGCGAGCCCATTCAGGCCGGCCGAAAATGCAAGGTACGGGTCACTCAGTGCAGATGCAACCAGCGTCGTTGTGTGTGCCGACACGTTGCCGCCCTCGTGGTCCACATGGATAGATAAGTACAGGCGCATGCAATCCCAGAACTCTTCACTCTTGAAGCCGAGCATATTGGTGAAGTTCGCGGCCCAGTCAAGCCCGGACTCGCTCGGGGCGGCCAGCTCCGCCTTACCGCTCCTCATGCGATTGTAGATTATGGCAGCCACCGCCGGTGTGCGCGCCACAATATCGAGCGCGTCCTCGAGCGCATACTCCCAGTAGGTCTTCTTGTTTGACTCACCCGAAGCGTACGCCTTGGCGAACTTTGAGTACGTCTGCAGGGCAAGCACTCCGACGCTGAAGGATGTCATGGGGTGTGTGTTGATTGGCAACGCGGAGATAGACTTCTGTGCCGCCAAGATCGCCTCCGGGTCGGCGCGACGGTGTAGCTCATTGCAGAAAGCCTTAGCCTGCTCGGACGTCGGCGGCTTCCCGGTAAGCAGAAGCCAAAAGATCGCCTCCGGCAGCATCTCGCTTCCATTGGGTGCACACGGCAGCACCTTCTGACATTCCGGAATGCTCAGGCCGCGAAACCGGATGCCCTCCACAGGGTCAAGTAGCGACGGTTCGTATACCAACCCCGTCACACCACGCATCCCACCGTAGGCCGCACCGATCGTCGCATCGCTCAGCTTCACGTCACCGTGCTTCGACTTCAGCTCCTTGATCTTAGGAAATTCAACTTCGTGATGCTTTAAGATCGCCTGCTTCAACTCATCGACGATCGCGGAGGCCGCGCGAAGACCAGAAAATCCGCGAATCAAGGCGACACGTGCAGAACGCATTGGGTTGGTAGGTCGTAAAGGGAAGTGGCAAAAAGAGAATCCACAGGTAAAAGAAGAAATCGTAAGAAGTATAGCTTTGAGAGTTGTATGTATTGGAGTAGCTTGCGAAAGGGGACGAAAAAAAAGACCCAAGAAGTGACACAGAATGTGAAAAAGCAAAGGGAAGAGAAGGGAATTGGGAAGTAGCGCAGTGGCCCCACACAGCTCATAGAAAAAGTGGGTCCATTTTTCGGCCCTGCGAAGCCTAACACCAGGCTCCACATATTTAGTGAAGATGTCTCCTTTTTGGATATATTCCCCCTTCGAAGAAAAAAGGGTTAAGAGTTCATCGTCTCACACACTTCGAATGTGGATTTCAAATAAACATAAGCGTTGGGGCCTCTCCTCTATTTCCCTCAAAGGTGAGCAAAAACAGTCACGATGAAGAGAAAAAAAACCGAAAACCACACACAACAAAGTTTGGACAGTGGATAGACGATTAATGGTAATGAATTTAATAAGAATCGCAATCGAGGAACTTATTTAAATGAGAAATAATTAAAGGTAAATGATATCGGGAATATTTTAAGTAGGCTAGCAGTAACAATATTTAACATAAAATTGTATTCTTTGCGGAAGATTACTAATAAAGGGTCCGGTCTTAGACTAATAAAGTACTTCAAAACGTTTTTTTTATTTCCTCCACTAACCAGTAGCAATCGCACGTTCTCTTTCACAAACTCACCTTCTTTGCGTGACGAGAATTGAAAAAAATCAATAACTAGAACTCTCTTGTATCTTGACCTTTAGTAGAATTCTAGCAATATGTGCATTTATTTGCTGCTGAATGTATGCATTTGTTTAACCACATCTTCCATACATTTCTTACTTAATTCAATCTCAAATAAAATATTTTCTTCAGGCAGAACTAATATTGAGTAAAATAGTAATGAAGAATGTAAAGAGATTAGCCAATCCAACACTTGTACAGTACCATAGTTGAGAACGAAATGCAATGAGGTGGCATCAAAGTGCAGAAAAATCATGTATTGCTTTGTATGATGCACTCAATTTTCTGTATTATCGTTGGTCTCTTATTCCCTGACCCTCTCGTATAATATACCGGCATGAGCATGTATCAGCAAAATCACATGCTCTTCCTCTACCCTGATTCCCTATATACCAGACATTTATTCACCATTCATCGCTTCACCCCTTTTCTAGTCTTCAAGTTACCACTATCATTTGTACCATATCCTTAGCATTATTAGCATTATTTGAAAAGAAGAGCTGGCAGCATTCTCGTTTCCTTCTCGCGGCGACTGTTATTGCAATACGTCAAATACAGATTTCACCCAAAAATAAAAAGTTCTTTTTATTTATTTACAAGTCCGGATCCTTGTTATCCGCTTCCCCATTAAAATTTGAAACAGGACTAGGTCAACATGCGGCCTGTGATGTTGCCCTTACTTTGTCTGCAACAGTTGTTACGGCATCAGCCGAGACCGGCACCGCAGCTCCCTCGTTTGTACCCCGATTGTCAGCACCACTGTTTAAATGGTCGTTTCCGACACCGTTGGATAATTCTTCGGCATAAACTCCGTTCTGAACTGAACTAGACACGGCATCTACATTGAATCCATTGCTCACCCCTGAGTAAGCATCACCACTAGGTGCCCCCCTTGTTCCCCTCAGAGGTGTGGTATCCTGCTGCTGCTTTTGATGTGAGAACATTATTGCCTCCTCATCTCCTTTCATTTCATCCAAGTCATGCGTATAAAGTGAGGTCATGATAGCAGCAATCTTAGGATGGTCCTTCCATGCTGGCAATTGCAAAAAGGTTTCCTGCATAACACGCTGAATGACCAAGCGGACGTTACTGACACTGTCAGAGGTCAGTCTCAACAAGCCATCAAGTAGAAACTGCTCTATAACATCATTTGCCCCAACTTCAGCAGCTTGCTGGGTTACATAAACAAACATTTGGCGCCCCTGAAAGCTCATCCTGTCGGCTAGTCTTACGATCATATTCAGGTACGACATGAACGTGGAATTATTGCACTGGCTGAAATCTTTCAGTTGCTGGCCACTAGCGAGATGCTTCAGTAGCACTGCCGCGGGGCGGTAGGTTGAAGCGCGCACCTCCATGACGCTATCATCAAGCAATCGCAGCACTAACGCTGTCACCACATTCAACGTCGGATT
This sequence comes from Phytomonas sp. EM1, assembly GCA_000582765.1. Taxonomy (NCBI): domain Eukaryota; phylum Euglenozoa; class Kinetoplastea; order Trypanosomatida; family Trypanosomatidae; genus Phytomonas; species Phytomonas sp. EM1. Next base: position 225,384 of record HF955064.1, on the reverse strand, counting down.
GGACGGCTCAAGTAACACGCCGACGTCGCCGATACGTTTAGCCACCTCGTTCCGAAGGCGCCAGTTCTCGCTCTCGAGAGGGACATGACAAAGAACCGGGGTAAGGTCGTTAAGCGTGCTGGGGGTCACAACTTGGAGAAATTTCTCTACATTCAGTACGACGCCTAGCTTGATATCATCAAGATCACTGAGCAGAAGATGAAAAGCAGGTACTAAGCTCTTCTCGGTGAGTTCTGTTCCTAGGATCATCGCCACAACGTGCAAGGAGTGCGCGAGCGACTTTCGCACCTTCCATTGGACATCCTTAAGCATCGTGCAATAGGCGTCCTGGACCTCGTCCCAGCGCTCCGGGCCGATGGCTTGCACAATCGCTGGGAAGGAATAAGCACAGTACTCACTCAGCTCACAGTCACCGTTCTCGGACTGAAAAGCCATGTTGGTGTAGAGCTGCAAGAGTTCAGGATCAATGTTTTCATTCTTGAGAGTGTGAATAAGGCAGCCGAGGGCCCCGTACGCGCGGTCACGGACCCATCGGGAGTTATCCTCAAGTAGCTGCTGGAAGGCAGGTAGGAGGTGCTCAATGCATACCTCCTCGGGCAGCCCCTGCGAAAGCTCTTCTATTGAATCCACACAGGCCTGTCGTACACCCCAGATGTCGTCCTGACAAAGATTTAAGTAGAGAGACACAATCACCTTTTGGGCCTCAGCGCTGTTTTTTAAGACGCAGCACATCCTACCAAGGCAGGCGCCTACGGTCTTACGGACAGAGAAACTTGAGTCGTTGGAGAGCAGTTCCAGCTCCTGCAAGACGACGGTCGTGCAGTATTCCTCACCCAACACCGGCGCAAGATCGTTAAAAAGCCGCGCTGCTACAACTCGGTAGTCCTCGGCACGCTCGTCATGCGCAAGAGCGATGATCACACTCAGTAAATGAACTTGGACATGCTCAGGACGCACAAGTCTAGCGAGTGCTTCAACAGTTTGTAGAGCAGCCGCACCGACTTCAACGTTCTTGTCTACGAGAAGCTCAAAGCTCATTGGCAAAAAGGTACTAAGAAGGTAATCATAACCGTTATCTCCGCCATCCTTAATAAAGAACTCGGCAAGGGGGAAGAGTTGTTGAAGTAGGGTCTGACGCACCGCAGGCTCTGCGTCAGCAGTGAACTGGGTAAGCAGCGGCACGATCACCTTCGTGCTTTCGGAGTACCCGGCATAGTCTGCTGTATCACATAGTTCCCGCACCAACATAAGCCGTTGCAGAGAAAAATCAGATTGGCAGTACTGAACTAATTTACTCAGCGGGTCGAGTGTGTCGTCAACAGCGTACTCGTTGAAGATAAATTCCTCTTCTGCAACCTGCATTGCCTCTTCTAGAGATTCCGTCATCCTCCTCTTTCTGCCTTTTTCGTTGTTGTATTTCCGATGATCTCCTTTCTTGCAACCTAAATATTACCTTCTTCTTTTCAATCCTGACACTTTTCGATGGGTGTGCTCTAATACTCGTCCCTTGTTTCTGAAGCCTGTAGTTTCACACTCTTCTATGTGATGAAATATAATTTGTGTGTGTCAACACAATAAAGTACAGATAACCTTCGTATTCCTCCTTAGGCAGTTTCGTGATCAAGTATCCGCAATATGTTTATACTTAAGGTACGTATGGTTTCAGAAGAAACCCCCTACTCTTTTTCTCGCTTCCTTGGCAGAATATAAACAGTGCAACGCGGTATGCCCCCACTGGATGTTTCGGATTGAAAATAGACTTTAACTAAACAAATTATTTGTATATAATATGGAATTAAATTCCTTTATTGGTACTAATCCTTTCCTTTTTGATTATTTATTGTGCCACCGGAGTCAGAAATAACAACGAACAAGCACAATAAAGAACTTTATCCTACGTATGTTTTGTAAATTGGTCTTAGAGAAAAAAATGTTGTACTAATAGTAAAGAAATAAAGTTCTGTTCCAATCCTCAAAAAAAATGTGTACGCCTGCTTGGTATACGGAGAACGTGAACTCAAAGAATTAACTCGTTAAGCAACAATAGCTGGCAGCAACGAAGACAAAAATCTTTCTATAGTTTTTCGAGCTTCTCCTTTTGGGGAAAAAATCTCGACCCTATTATATAGGGAAATAGAAACGAAAAAAATGGAGTACAAGAATGGAGCAAAATGAACAGATTATATAGAGAAACAGGGAATATCAAGGAAAAAAATGTGTAGCCCTTTGGGCGCAAAGGCTAATAAAATGTTTTTGTTTCGTAGCTAAACTACAATGCATATACCTATTCTATGTGCTCTTTAATGATGATAAATAAAAAAAAGGAATAAGATGGCGAGAAAAGAAATAAGAGAATGACTTGTTTAAAATGAAAGTAATATTACAAAGCAAAAACGTTTGCCTTCAATCTGATAAATGTGTCGGATGTTATGGGAAAACAATGATGTTCTCCGTTTGAGTCCATTCTGATTCAAGAATCTTAGATTGATTATTCTTCTTGAGATTTGCTTTCACCCGCACCACATACTCTTGTTCATGAATAAAAACGTGTTACCTGATCAATTGCTTCTGGCAGCATCAGGGATCCCTATTCCTAGGCATTCTTCAAAAATAATGGTGACTAAAGGATAGCATATTAAAACCCAAAAGAAAAAAGGACGCCGTTGCTGTAAAAAAAAAAAACAATGAAAGGAGAAAAAATTAGCAAAGTTCAGGTAAAAAAAAAGTTTCAAATAAGAGCTTGATCCAGATATTCCGCGGTAACTCTTGCTTAGTAGTCTTCAACTGACAATTTTATTCATCCCTTCCTGTTCCTTATTACCCCTTTGGCAAGGGAAGGCAGCAAAAGTCTCGTGGTATTAGAGACTATTCGGCGATTTCTCCCTTTTTAAGTGTAGAACATATCAACTCTTACCGTCATATGTATATATATATATATATATATATATATATATATATATATATATATATATATAC
>HF955064.1:193498-222351 GCA_000582765.1 Phytomonas sp. EM1 | reverse complement strand
TTTCTGAAAAAAAAAACTCCAATACATGTATTTCATTTTTCCCTCACAAATGAGGTAAATATGTAAACTCTGGCCTTCGATTTCTCTTTAAAATGCCAAAGAAAAGAAAGTTGTAGACTATGATTTCTCATCGAATTGCTTTCGCCCTTACGCCCTTCATACACCAAAATTGAATCACTAATGGAACTTGATCTATAAAAAGAGCTTAAATGCAAAAAGCAAATCAATCTATCAATCTCACGAAACTTTGATATGTTTTCCCCTAAGAAATCGAACCAATACAACTAGCTCACATATGCTGTCCAAGCCGCACCACAACACAACAGCAGTACTCTTCCTGGTGAAAGACAAAGGACTTCATTTTATTACAAGCACTCCCCTGATTTCGACCTTCTGTGACTGAAATAAATACTCCTACGAGGAGCCAAACCGTCACCTACGAAGGAAATCCTCAAAAAAGCTTTAAAAGAAGCAGAAGGATAAAAATGGAAAGCGAAAGGAAGCTTGTGTGTTACATTTTACTAAGAACCGCACAGAGTGGATGGAGCAACAGGTGCAATAAAGCTTCTTTTCGAGCCATCATGGTTGCCATCGCCATAAGGAGCAGTACCCGTTCGTCCTGCAGGGCAAGGCCGATGTCCAGCGCTTTCGCGTTTTCCTCCTCCTGCGACTGTAGATCGACTGGGTCCGTCGCGGACGACATAACACTGGATCCGTCGCCCCCTTTCAATTCTCTGTTTCCACAAGTCGAACGGTGCACCCAAGCCAGCGGCAGCTCCAGCGGTTGGGTGGGGTGATTGCACTGTGCAGCCAGTAGATCCGTCTCCTGCTTCATGCGCTGAGAGGCGATGACGGCGGCGGAGGCGCGTGGAAGGATCCATCCATAGCAGCCGGTGAGGGTGATTTTCCCGCTTTCAGCCCCCACCGGGCCAGAGGTGCGCAGTCCCGATTGAGGGGATAAACGCCAAAGCATCACCTCCTCTAGAGTAAGCGCCTCTGGACGCACGGTCAGAGCCTGTGCATACCATTTCGCTGGTCGACGTAGCACTTTATTGATATCATTGTAGGGGTAGTCCTCCAGCATAAAGCCAAGGAGGTTGATGACATAAAGCTGCAAGGAGCGAAATGCGTAGGCCGGAGTGAAGCCTAAATTCTTTAAGCTAGCACAGTCCGTCTCCGTGAGCTGCCGCACAACATCTGTGAAGGACTCAATTTCCTCGCTCAGCAGCGCCGCCGCCCCGGGGTAGTAGTGCTCCATGGAGGTCGTCCCAACATCCTGCCAACAGAACTGGCTGCGTCTCAGCGTGTGCAAGTTGTCGCTGTTATAGGTTGATCTAATGCGCTGCTTGCTGACGATATCCGCCTCACCGGCATACCGTCTGAAGATGCATGAATCAGCATCATGCATAGACCTAAGGGCGTGAATTCGCTCCTCAGCGGGGGTTGCAGCAGCTAAACAAGCTAATGAATCCGTAAATATCATTTCATTTGATTCTGATGACTCACCAAAAGACGGAATACAAGAATTAGTCAATGCAGCATGGCAGGTACTAACTTTCTCCGCATGACGTTGTAGGTCATCGAGCATCTCCGATGGCAACATCGACCACGTCCACGTCTCCGTAGGCACGAAGAGACCCTGCACAAAGGAGCTCAATGAAAGCACGTGCGAGATAATGGCAGTCAACTGAAACACTTCAGGCACGGTCCACCCAGCTCGAAGAACTGCACGAACGTCGTCCTCGCTTAGTAACCATGGTGTATGGGCAGCGAGAGCGATAAAGTGCTGTACAACGCGCAGACGTGGTGGAGGGCCGTGCAGTAGCCACTGTTCACTCCCCCATGTAGAAGAAGATTCTGCTAATGCATCCGTTGATCGAAAAAACTCCGCACGCGAGTCATCACAGCATTCCTTGACCGCCTCAACAGTGAGTCCTGCCGACTGTGGATAGTGCATAAGAAGGGCTGCATAACGGCATACAAGGTACTCGCATTGATGTCTACTCGCCACCATGATCGCAAGCATTAACCGCTCATCCAAGGGAAGAGGACCGTCGTCGAAGAACACATACCGCATTGAGGCATGATGTGCACGCAATAAGTCTGGGTAAAGCGACAGTAAGTGATAGTAGGCAGGGCAATCACCTGTTTCTGTGAATACGCTATATAAAATTTCGTTCCTCAGCAAGCTAGTGGATTGTGGCACGAAGATGTGAGAGTGGCTCAGTGCTACCAGAAGCTGTCGCTGTCGCTGTCGTTGACGCGCGATATTCTGAAACTCCTTGCTGACGCCACCACCAGAGTCAATGGCGTGCTCACGACAGTTTTTGCTCTGTTGAGGAAATGCTATTTCTCTAGAACCACCTGCACTCGTGCCGCTCCTTGGACTTGGCGTATCAGTGCCTTCAGTGCTACCCCCGCCCTGCCTTCTTCGTCTAGAAGTCCGCATGCTACTAGTGTGTATATCTCTTTCCCTACAAGAAGTCATCTCCGCAACGATTCGACGCAGTACACGCTCTAAAAGAACCTTTTCTTCGCCATCGCCATTGTCCTTCATAATCACGCGCTCGATAGTGGGGAGCACCATCGCACATGGGGTTCGCGCACAAACAAATTTCGGTACTTCATCCTGTCGAATCGCCTTCTGATCCCCACGAAGCCACTCATCTAGCCTCTGAATGCGAACATGTGGGTCAAACCAAATAATTTCGTCGTCTGACCGAAACTTCAAGGGATGATACTCCCACACATAAACCTCTGATTTAGGGTTATTTTCTGTCACATCTGCATGGCCAGAGGCCTCCTTAACGCGTAAATCAGTCCCCGTAGTGCACCCAATATTCGGTAGCGCTGGAGAGGAAGGAGGTTGGGGGCTTGCGGACGCGCGGCGCGGTAGTGTGGCATTTGAAAAGGACGTGGGCAAAACAGGAAGTCTTGATAGAAAACAAATAATCTCCATCACATGAGCTCGCGTGGTGGAGCCGCGAGAGACGCGAGAAAAGATCTCACGAGGCGCACAATAACCATCAGCATGCGACAAGGCATCCGCGAGGATCAACTTGGCGGCATATGTCAGCGGTGCGCATGGGCAGTTAAAAGCAAGACTCAGAATAAACTGTCGCATAGCTCGACACGCGCTGCTTGCCTTTTGCTTTACGGTCGCATCAGGGCTACTTCCGACACCGGCCCTCGTACTTCCCCCCGTTCTCCCAACATTCCTATGGTCATCACTTGTTGGACAGTCAGCAGTGGGCGGATCGAATGCTTCACGGGCACATTGCTGCCCCAACTTCAAGAAGGCTTGGAAAATTTCACGTAGTTCATTCTCAGTGCAGAGCCGTGTCGAGGTGGTCATGGGTCCCCCATATCGTGTTGCCATTACCCCGCCAAAGCTACCATATATGGCTTCGCAGTATCCAGCAGAAGTCTGGAAGAGGTAATGGGGAAAGAAATACATCTCAAAAGTGTCTATCAAGGACGTACACTCGCTCGCCGTTACCGCGAGTGGGGTGCCGGGGGAGTGCGCACGAAATGGTGGAAGTGATAGAAGTACGGTTGGTCGTAGTCTCCTCGCCAAGAAATCTTGTGTCTGCAAAACGCCCTGTCCTGAGGCGCTAGGGTAACCCTCAACGCAGGCAGAATTGGTGCCCGCATGCTCTCGATGCCGCTCCTGTGGGTATGGCTCTTGTTTCTGAGCATTCAATTGCTCCCTGGAGAACACTTGGGATATAATCATAGCACTATACCACGATAAGTATCGTAAAGACACAGCACCAAGCACAGGTGCACCACAGATGGGTATACTACCAGTCGCATTAGAAGACACATTTGCGTCAGCAGTGCATGCACTAACGATAACAGAAGCGCCAGTCGAGACCGGTGCCACATTGCCAGGTAAATGAGACCTATTTGGACCGGTACAGCTACTATCATTACTACTACTGATATCAAGAGTAGTTATTGATAACTGCGTCTGTTGTTCACTTGATTGCAGTGGCGGTTGCCGCCGACTCGTATGTGCTCCTAACTCACCATACATCTAAGTATAAAAATTCAATGTGATGGGAATAACTAAATTAGAAAAAGAATGAACTAAAAGAAAAATTAAACGTGAGAATATAGAAGAATAATTTCCAAAACCTCAACTCACTATATGTCATCACTTTTATCTTGGCTCTTTATCTTTTAGGGAATATGCATACGCACGATCCGTAGCTATATTCCCTATTTGTTTTATACTTTCATGCTCAATTTCAGATGCAGTAAAACGAAAAATGAGAGCGTCGATTTTTATTCACACCTTTTGATCAAAAATATAATTACTCAATATCGGTAAAAATTACAGGTAAGGTCATAAATTTTGTTAATCCACACCTCCGGAAAACCTGAAACGAGAAAAAAATCATTTACACATATTGATTTTTAAGTCATGAAAGAAAAATTACCTACCCTAAAATGAAATTAAAGCTAACCTCTATTACATGTCTCTTTATCAGGGTAAATAAACACAGTTTACTTGTCAACTTAGAAGTTCATTTGCTGTCCTCCTGAAGAGTCAACGCTATACGTGTAATTAAAAAATCCTCGCCATTCAATTATACGCTAGAATTGATTATTTTATCTTAGTCTTTTCTAGAATCAGAAATGAGCGTTTTAGCCCACATATAGTACACTAATTTATACTTGTCAATGGAAGGAAATTTCAGTGTCACCTCTTACTTTGTAAGTCTCAATTTCTCTGAAATTAATATATATGATAAAGTTAACATGCGGATGACCTCCTCATACGAAATCTATCACTCTACACTAAGAAAAGAATGGATAGGCGAGGCGTCAAAACTAAAAACGGTTGAGATATAGGCATGGAAAAGCCTCACAACACCCTTGCATAATAGGAAAATACAGTGCAGCGGCTCTGAGTTCCACACCATTGTGTATATTTCCCTCACACAATTTTGGAAATACATGGCTCAAAATGCGTATTCACTTTCGAAGAATCTATGTTATTGCTGCATATTCGAAAGCAACAACAGGAAAAAAATAGTAAATGACATATAATGCATAGGATCCATAATTTAAGAAAACTTATATAGTTGACAGTTTTAACATCAAAGAAGCAAACAGTGATTACATGTATATCCACACATCCAAAGTATAATCTAATTGACCCAAACTTCAAGCATGGATAGAAAACAATTATAAAGGTGTGAACTGTGTCCACACACGGAATAATACGATATTTGCTAAACGATATCATAAAGCCTGCACTGTGAATCCAGATAACGCTTTGACCATCTCCACTGGACTTCTCTCCGGTACAGAAATTGTCCTTCTTATACCCTGCGTCATCTGTAACGTTACTAGGGAGCCCGTCCCGCGCTCCCCCACAACACCACCAGAGATCCATCAGACTATTCCCCATTCCAAAAGAAGATGCTAATGAAGCTTATATGTCCAGTCCAAATCCTTGCATTAGCGCCGGTACCAGGAATTGCAAGAATAATGTAATTTAAGTTGAAGCTCGTACCACAGTAAATCGTATTAAGGGTACTTCATTCTGATGTATCCGTGTGTAAATACTGCTGCCGAAAAACCCTATAGGACCTGAATCACAAAAATGTCCTGGATATCGAAGACATGGAGAAATGATTCTAAAGCTCACTCCAACACCCTCTGGATCACAAGAACCACCAGTAACCTAAATGCAAACCGCATATCAGCCGCGCTCAGCATTTTGATGAATCGTTCAATTCGCTTCATAGTACATTAGTTAAGATAAGAGAGTTGTCAATTTCACTTAGTCACCTCACCCCTGCAAGCATTGATTCAGTATAAACACTATCAGGCAATGGTCCTCTACATGACACATAATATACTGGGAATTTTACTGTAGTAAATACTATCCGCCTTGATGATAGGGTCAGAAAATGTACGACAGAGTTTGTGGAGTCCTAGATAATCTCAATATCCTTCGAATAAATACTACTCTCATCATTTTTACATCATTGAACTAGATGTACCAAACTAAACCAAAAGCAGATGCTAATGAATGGAAGGATATGAATATGACGATAAGAAAAGAAGAGGAATAATACTAACAAAATTATCACTATTTTGCTAATGCATCGTTTGGCTTGCGAGTGTTCATATGTTTTGCCTTCTTTTTTGTTGTTGAGCCCTCACATATGCAGGAAAAGGAAACCGCTAAAGATGATTCCAGCACGACATCTAATTTTTTTTCCCAGACAACCCTGCGACAAACTTTTCAAAACCTATTTGTTAATGCTATTAAATTCTAATCATCTTCAGAAAATAAGTTCTCCGGAGGGAAGTCGCCTACCTCTACTTGATCCGGACGCAAAAAAGCGCCGTATAGTGGCGCGCAATCAAACAATCTTTGCCCATTCACGCTGCCATCAGATTTCCCCACAGGCTCATCGAACTGCACACCAACCCAGTAGCCTGGCTTCAGCTTTGCAATACGGCCCACATACTTCACTTCGCCAAGACGATCTCCAGGCTTGCATCTGCAGCGGCTACCAACTTGGATCTGTTTGGCACTTTCCTCGTAGCTGTCCGCGTTGAGTGTAACTACGGGGGTCGGTGCCACCCCAGCAGCCTCCATTTCCGCTCGCTGTCTGGCCAGCATCTGTTGTTTGAAGGCACGTACGTTATCGCCACGTTTCAGCCACTCCTCCTCACTAATCTCAAACTTCTTGACTTTAGAAAGGTCATTGAAGGCCGAAATGGTTTCCGCAGGCTGTGTGTCAACAACATGAATCCGATAGCCATCTCTGCATTGATAGTACCCCAACATTTTTTCGTTGCTCATGTCTGCTTCAATTAGAAGGCCACGATCATCGTAGAGCTCCAGGCGGCAGTACGCAGACGGGGTCCCGAAGTGGGAATAGGCGCTCTGTTTGATGCTCTCAACGGACTGTGTCAGAGCGAAGCGCTTTTCGGGAACTACATTCTGACTGGCAGAGTGTGTAAGGGTTATCTTAGCAACCGACATAGTTCCTAGATAACACAATATGTGGTGAAATTTATATACTTGAGTGGGCAGCTATATAATTTGCCCCGAAAGAAGCCGTTGGGGTAGATGAGGTATATTGTAAGCCACGGATGTTGTGCTTACTGTTTTAATAAAATGGAAAAAATTGTGTTACAAACTTGATGTGCAGGCGTAAAAATAGAAATTAAAGTTAAAAGGAATAATAGGCTTAAATTGGTACCCATTGCTTCTCCCCTTTCATTCCTCACCCTTCTCAGCACCTTGCTCTCTCCTACCTCACACCTCCAAACTCAGATACCCTTTTCTACACATTATCACCTCTAAGGGAATAAATTTACATCGTGTAAAATATAAAAAGAAACCTCTAGTATGGATACATTACAAGAACGCTAATGGAAACGCACAAGCAAAGGAACTATGCATGTTCAAAATCTATGTACCATTCTTTACTTTAACTCCAATAACGTATAGTTCCATCAGAGCCACAGCTTACTAAGAACCCACTTGTTGAAGGATCAAACGCAATGCATTGTACCGGACCCTCATGGCCTAACAAGTCCCGTGCATTTAAATTCTTACCGTTACTGCTTTCATCCCTACTCTTATCATGGCCGCCAAGGGCAAGTCGGAGCATGCGGATTCTCCCGTCATCCATCGCAACACCGATATACCTCCCTGTACCATCCACGGCAAGACAATTGGCTGCTCCCGGTGCGCAGCTCACGGTCTGTCGCGGCTCCATTCTCCGAAGATCCCATACCTTAACAACACCTTCTGCGTCGCACGAAACAAGAGCGGTGTCGCTGTCCGAACTGCTTCCTCCAACCAACGGAACGACACAGCGCACCGCATTGCGGTGCCCATAGAGCGTGTTGGCGCAAAAATTCATTCTCGCGTCCCACACCGAAACGGTTTTATCCCCACTACCTGTGCACAGGAGATTAGTATACGGCAGCCACCGCACGCTATTGACCCCGTCCATATGTCCACGTAGGGAATGAAGACATAACCCCCTCTCAACATCCCAAACCCGCGCCGTGTAATCCAGAGCGCCACTTGCCAACAGCCGACCGGTCTCCTGGAAGTCCACACACCATACTCCGTCTGTGTGTGCCACCAGCGTCGTGGAACAGCGATTCGTGGCAAAGTCCCACAACTTCAGCGTTTTATCACCGGAACCGGTGGCAGCCATCGTACCGGTCGGATGCATGGCAACGCTCGAGACCCAATTTTTATGGCTTCCAGATAGAATCAGCTCACCCTGCGGGAGGGTCCAGAGCTTCCAAGTGCCGTCGTCGCTGCAACTAGCCACGGCCGGTTTGCGCTGATGGAGGGATATATTTGTGACAGGCATCGTGTGTGCAACGAAAGAAGACTGACAAGTCCACTCCAAGGGTGGAAGTGGGCATTGTGAAGCCTCCGTCTGAGTATCTTTCTGCAATTGCGCTTCTCCGGAAGCAGCGGACGCGCTGCTAAGGCAAGCGTAATGCGGTAGCGAGGACATCTGCGCCGGCCTCGCACGCTCATCTGCCGGCCACTGAAAAGCCGAAGCCGCAGCCGGAGGGGGTGCAGAGGGAGGGCCATTCGATCTATCGGTGGGAGTATGCAACTTGAATTTCACTGCGTTCTTGCCCTCGCGCGGGGGCGATATAGTTTCTCGCTTAGCATGGATTGCCACCGAAGCGGTTGGGCTGCGCACCTCACCATTACGGCGAGTCCCTGGAATGGAAGATGCTATCATGCCCTGCGTTGTCTTTGCGCTACTACCAATGGTCTTTAGAGACGCACCAGTCACCACCCCATCAGGCACTGTCTTTGCAGTTGATTTAACCCCCTGATCAGTTTTTCGTTCCTTAGGCTTCTGCTGCGACTGCAGGACAGAAAGCTGCAGTTCTAGATCATTCACGCGTTGCTCCAGTTTTTCCTTCTCTAAAGTCACTAAAGTTTTTGCCTTGAGCATGCCTTCGTATCGCTGTCGCAATTCTACAATCGTGGGGTTGATGCCCTCAGCGTGCCGATGTGATTGCTTAAGCAGCTTCGAAAGTTTGTTCTTCTCCTGCACAACACGACTGTGGTGAATACGGTGAAACTCACAGTCTTTCTTCGCTTGCAGCCACTGTTTTGTTGTCTTTGTAGTTAGCTCGGCATGCCGTCGCAAGTTGTGTTCCAGCTCCTCGATTCTGTTTAGAAGTGATGCATTCTCCACGTAATTGTCTGGTACGAGAAAAAGCGGTGCCTTTTCCGTGTCATTAAGGTTGCCAAAGCGCTCGTACCACTCGAACTCGAACATCTCTAACGTGCGTAACATGCCGTTTCGTAAAAGAAAGTTCCGAATATAATCGTCGACAACTTCTGGTGCACATTTGAGCATGGGTTGAGGTTGATCTGGAACGGGATTGTGCGGAACTCCGTCATCTTTAGTTGCTTGGTGGAGTGTGTCAAAGTTCATGTCTGTGGTGCTCATCAGAGTAACCAAATTATCGGCACCATAGACAAAACTGGGCCTGTCTTTCTGCGTGCCTTCATACGGAAGCGCCTTTGTGCTTAGTTCTGACTCTCGCTTCTTAGCAGCAATCGTGGTAGTCGCTAGCATTAATTTGTATCTTCTCTTTTTGTTCACAAAAAATATTAACTGGTGTATTCGCTTCAAGAAGAATTTTAAGCGCCAAACAGCATTGCTAATGGAAAAAATAAAATAAAAAAGTAAAGCATTAAAAGAGGAATGTCTCTTTGTTTATTTGTTAAATAGAAAATTCTAGCACATATGCAATTGAAGAAAGACACTCCATTTCGAAAGACTTGGAAATAAGCGGGAATATCACCAAAAAGAAATGTGCCTCTATATTAATAGCTCTATAAAAATTTGTAGATATGAAAATTATATAAAAAGAATAACATTTAGACAAAAGTAAGCCCCGACTTGTACTACTTCTTCACTGTGAACTAGAAAAAGTATTTAAAGAATCATTTCCTCGCTGCTTCATTAGTACACACGCGCACGGAGCAAGGGGGGAATAACATAATATTAAGACACACTCCCCTTTCACCCAATGGTCTCAAGCGGTAGAAACACCAATCTGAGTGAGATGCATAGGTAGCTGCCAGGACATTGGGGTGTGCCCGAGACCCTCAAGTGCCGCGTTACACTTAGAAAAGCACCGGCATCCAAACCAGTGGCGGGAGCTCAGCGGGGAAGGGTGAGCACACTCTATGATGACGTGGCGGGATAAATCTATAAGCCCCTTCTTTGCTCGAGCAAAGTTCCCCCAGAGCAGAAACACGAGGCGGTTGGGACATCGGCGTGACAAAAGCTGAATAACATCGTTCGTAAATAGCTGCCAGCCACAGTGGCTGTGTGCATTGGCCTTGTGCGCTTCCACCGTAAGCGTGGCGTTGAGCATGAGCATGCCCTGCCTTGCCCAGCCCTCCAGGTACCCATGAGACGGAATCTTGAAGCCAGGAATGTCATTAGCAAGCTCTTTGTATATATTTTGAAGACTCGGTGGTGGGTGGACACCTGGCAACACTGAGAAACACATACCGTGCGCTTGCCCTATGTTGTGGTACGGGTCTTGACCTAACAATACAACCTTGAGGGAACCTAAAGGAGTGCTATTGAAGGCTGAAAAGATACACTCGGCGGGTGGTAAAATAAGTTTTCCCGCCGCACGCTCCCTATCGAGAAAGAGCTCGATTCTGTAGAAAAGTTGATCCCTCCAGCTGTCTTCCATAATGGGAGAAAGAAAACGCCTCCAGTGCACGTCAAGAATAAGGTCTGCCAACCACCGAGAGGAAGAAGCCGCCCCTTTGGGTGGCTCACCAGATTCAGTGTTAGCATTTTTGTCCAAATAGCTTCGCTTGTCTGAAGAGCGTGAGCGTACCGATGACGATAAGGAAGGAGAGCGGGGGCGCTTTTGCACGCCATTACCGTTCACAGAAGTACTAATACTACCTTTATCCGCTGCTATGGTGAAAGGAATAGTGTTATTTGACTCCACTTTGTCAACATCCACAGGAACAGCATTTAGGCTATTTTTAGATGATATGCGTTGCGTGTCGGGAGCGCCGCATGGATTATCTTTTTTTTTGGAATAGAAAAAAAGAGTACGCTGCATTTTCTTGTTCTAAAATCAACTACCAAAATCGAAGGTGATATGAAAAATAAAATTTCAATAGAAAGTAAAGTGAGTCAAAATAAACTACTTAGACTCCAATTCGCAAGCCTAGATTACATTGATCTTGCGAATTCAGAAAAGTATCGCCATCCATAAAAAAGTGACAACAAAAGAGGTGCTATGATGTCAGAAAAAAAAAACAATCATAGCAATTAAGTATATTTCCACGTTTCATCCGTTTGCGTTATAAAGCAAATGGATCAAAAAGAGTAATTCTTTTCCAAACCTATAAAGACATGTACGAATTTACATGCTAAGAGCCTAGTGAAAAAAATATTTTGCCTTCTTTTTCATTCCAGTGTTGAATCACGTACCCGTAGGCAGACAGCAATACGGTAACAAGCTGCTCCACCTTTATAAGAAGAACATCCTGTTTTGAGGAAGTTGCTCTGACTTCCGTCGTAGAGATAGTAATTTTATCAGCATCGGCACAATTCTGACACTCGTGAGCAGGCGGAGTATACCTCACCGAGCGCCCATCAGAGCAAACCTCTAGTGAGGGCAATGGCGGCGCAATGACTATACGCAAGGCGTTGTGAGCAAGTTGGTTTCCAGATGCCTTCCTATTATCTTCGGCCCTGCTCATAGATTCGTGTTCGTACGGTTGGCCTTTAATTCCCCTAAAGCTATCGGCATTATATGAGCCCTGAAAGCCATCAGGGGTCGAACAATGGGTAAATAGATTGTCGCTGCTAAAATGTTTTGTCTCAGTCACGGGGGCTGATGGCCTAGAAAACGCTTCTCTTACAATAACTGTTGTGGGCCAACAGACATAGATGCCACGTGGTAGCTCTCGTCGAAAGGACATCCGCTGGTATCCATAATGTCTCATGATAAGCTCCTCGAGCGCTGTTAACTGATAAAACCTAGTTTCCTCTAGAAGCAGGTCCCACTCATCAAATGATTCTGAAACATAGAGAGCATTGCTTCGGAGGTAGTTTATGATAACTCGAAAGATTACACCATCACGGTCCACAAAGTAGCTCCCATCTTCAGATACTTTTGCACGACCACATAAAATAGGTCCGAAAATCGGGTGGCCTTCGAGAGGCTGCAATGCTTGATAGGTAGTGAAGTATAAAATCCCACCAATGTTAAGAGAAATAGTTCTCAACAGATCACCCTTGCTATCGGCACGGGAGCCTTTCTGGAGCCAATTCATCCCTTTCGTGAAAATAAACGTATGGTAAGGAAAAACTTAGAGAACAAAAGAGAAGGAAAATTCAAATTAACAAAGCTAAAAAGGAACAATTTTTAAACCTTTAAAAGTAACGACAGACAATAAAACTTGGTATATTTGCTTGAGTTATATATGAAACTCTCCTCTAAGATCAAAAGAAGGAAAGCAAAAAATGCTATATATCCTCTCCGCTTGCTCGAAAGATACACGAACAAGCTGATAAACAAACTACTACCATCGTTTCCTGTTACATACCTGGCTTGACCATACGCCGATCAAGGATACATATGAAGCGGTTATCTTATTCTTCTCCAGCGGTGGTAAACGGTTTAACACCTCCGTTGCCAAGTGAAACTCACCAGCCTGCTCAAGAGTCACGATAAGAGTGGCATAGCTGACGACATCCGGTGACGGCGCAGCAAAAGTGCTTTCGACTGCATTGCATTCCGCGGACGCAGCTCTGTGGGTCGCCGCAGCACCACTCGTTTCAACATTGCGATTGGGGATCAAAGTCATGTGGGATTCGGTGGGTACCTGTTGTTGTGCAGGCGTGGAAAAGGGGCAAAACCAATCTGAAGCCAGGACACTCTTCGTTTCTTTCACTTCATCAGAATGTCTTGATATCGCCGCATACTCTCTCACAGACTGCCAATACTGCAAAGGGTTTGGTCCCATACATCGCACAACAGCCATGGATGCGATCCAATCCCCATCACTTCTGCAGCTAGAAAGAATCACATTGAACGCCTCGACAGGTACGCAATGCAGTTGAAAACAGAGCTGACGAGTTAGGTAATAGCACGCCACCTGCCAACCCCTCACCTCAACACCATTTTTCGTGGCTACAGTACCTTGGCTGCTCGGTTGATCGCCCAGATGATTGTGAAGGGTCGTTTTTGGAACCCCAACCTCCTCCCTTAAGGCTATCGGTGCAACGCGACGGCGTGCCATCAAACCGACCGCGTGTGAGATTATGCTCGGGTGGGCTTCACCGAAATGCCTAACGAGAAACAAGGTTAACCCCCATTGCTCACTGCTTGCACACATGTCCATGAGGAGTGTGATGTGCGCGCTGCTTGGCGTGACGTGGCACTTCCGCCGTTGGTCTGGAGGAGCGGATGCCGGCGGAGGTGAAGGCAAGGAAGAACTCCTAACGCCCCCACTGGTAACTAACACCTCATCAGGAAGCACCGTACACGTGGCATCAAGAAATGTCGCGAGGCTCTCCTCCCAGGCACCCATTTTTTTACCAAACTTTAAGAATATCAACAAATCCATGCCGTTTCGCACCAGCTTCGGGGGAGATAAACCCTTCAGACGATAAGTCGAAAGTCGGTCGACAGACCGGCCTGATTTTTCGTCAATTTTGTCAATTAAATATCGAGGATAGAGGTATGACGTTCGAGTGGAGGTTGCTTTCATCTGAGAACCTGGTGCCACCACAGGGAGGTGAGAGGAATGGAAAAGACTGGGAATGATTTGGTCAGCACGCTGCCTAGGAAATCGCATAGAATGTGCGAGGACATGTTCCAACGTGCGCGGTGACATGTCCCTAAGTGTGTATATTTGGATGCAAGAAGACGCAAATGGTGAAACGCACCTATTAAGCGCTGGTAAAAATCTGAGAACAATAACTAGCAATTCCTGTAAAGTGAAGATTCATATTGAACTTAGTGATGAACTTAGTATGTGCAATGAAGAGAAAGAGAAAGGAAACCATCGTGCGTGTGTGTGTGTAAGGCTAAAGATTAGTGACCAGCCCTGTCTATTGTATAAATATACCTCGAGCCAATTATATATGCTTGTTTGGGAACATTTTACAAATATTGGACCATTTAAACAAAAAAGAAAAAAACATTTGAATATAGCCCCTTAAAGGCTATAAACGTTTATATTATAAAAATTCGTTTTGCTTAAGGTAAAATCTAAAAATATTCAGAAAATGAACATGTTAGAGCCTAGATATTATTTATCCTTCCGTCAAACTATCCGCAGGAGATGGAATCCTTTACATCCTTCTATTTTCTGAACTCACGTCGGTGCACAACGAGCCATATCCAAAGCACGAAATGAATAAGGAAAAATCCAACAAGAGATGCAAATTAATTACTTAGCAATATAAGGGTATTAAGATAAGAATTCGAATAAGCTATTCACTATCATGTATATATATATATATACATAATCCGTTCCAGGTGTAAAAAGGTAAACAACCTTTATTTCCCTTTCCTTTCCGCATCACTGTTAGACTCATCAGAGATGCTGCAGCACAAAAATAAAAACCCTAAAGTATGTATTTATGTAAGTATTTACTATTATAGTGTCGGTTTTATATTTTCCTTGAATATTATCTGTAATACTACTTCTATACAACTGCCTACTTAAGACCCAAGCCTATTACGTAAAACGTAGTTTAGAATGCCTCCATGCTGCATATAATGGACCTCCACCTCGGTGTCAATGCGTACAATGGCTTCAAAAGTCTTTCCGTCATCGCAATATACGGTAATACTTTGCAGGGGTGTCAAGTTCTTAGGCAGTTCAATGTTGAACCTTTCTTTCCCAGTCAAACCCAAAGACTGCGCGCTTTCATTTGGTTTGAATTGCAGAGGAATGATGCCCATGCCCACTAGATTAGAGCGGTGAATACGCTCGAAGCTCTCAGTAATGACAGCTTTTACACCTTGCAAAAAGGGCCCCTTGGCCGCCCAGTCACGAGATGAACCACTGCCATACTCCTTGCCAGCCAAAATCAGAGTGGGAATACCCTCCACGCGGTATTTCATCGCGGCATCGAAGATGAACATCTTTTCCCCGGTTGGATGGTATATTGTGTACGGGCCGGTCTGACCCTCCCCAACAAGTTTGTTGCCTATACGGGTGTTTGCAAAGGTGCCACGCATCATAACCTCATCGTTGCCTCGACGAGCTCCATATGTGTTGAAGTCCTTACGCTCAACGCCATGCTCCATGAGATACTTTGCGGCAGGTGAGTCCTTGGCAATGTTACCTGCAGGGGAGATGTGGTCAGTAGTGATCGAGTCACCTAAAAAAGCTAAGCAAGCGGCTTGCTTGATGGGCTTGATACCCGGTGGCTCTTTGGTCATCCCCTCGAAGTACGGCGGGTTGTGAATATAGGTAGAGTTGGAGTCCCAGTTGTAAAACTCGCCCTTCTCCACCTGGAGTAGGTTCCAAGCCTCGTTTATCGTGGTAATGTTTTCATAGACACTCTTGAAGAGACCTGGAGTCACGAACTGGTTCACAACCTGATGAATTTCCTCGTTTGTAGGCCAAATATCTCGCAGATACACACCGTCTGCGATGGGCTCAGTCTCAAAGTCGATGTCCATACGTCCAGCGAGTGCGTAGGCTACAACCAACGGCGGTGAGGCAAGGTAATTAGCGGCTGTCAAAGGATGAATGCGGGCCTCGAAGTTACGGTTCCCTGACAACACCGCGGCTGCAACAAAGTTGTTTTCCTTGATGCAGTCCATTACCTCCGTAGGAATTTCTCCTGAGTTGCCAATGCAGGTCATGCAGCCATAGCCAGTGGTATGAAAACCAAGCTCATCGAGATGCTTTTGCAGACCTGCCGCCTCTAAGTACTTCGTCACAACGTGGGAACCTGGAGAAAGTGAAGTCTTGACGCCGGGCCCCACTTTGAGCCCCTTTGTGTTGGCCTTCTTTGCGATGAGTCCAGCTGCAATGAGTACACTCGGATTCGAAGTGTTTGTGCACGATGTGATGGCAGCAATTACGACGCTACCATGCTGCATTGTTGTCTCTTTGCCACCGACAGTGTACTTGACTTTCTTGTCTCGCTCCTCCGCAGGGATGCCGAAGCCCTTAAAACCGCTTTTCGCGGATAAGCACGCCTTGAAATCTTTTGGCATGTCAGCCAATGAGACGTTGTCATGAGGTCGTTTAGGACCTGCTAAACACGGCACGACTGTTGATAAGTCAAGCTCCAGATGTTCGGAATAGATAATATTTTCTCCACCTGTGCGGAAGAGGCCGACAGCCTTAGTGTAATTCTCGATCCGCGCAATGTGCTCAGGTGTGCGATTCGTAGTCTTGAGGTAGGAGATTGTCTCATTATCAATGGGGATGTAGCCAATTGTGGCGCCGTATTCCGGGGCCATGTTTCCCAGGGTTGCGCGGTCGGCGAGTGAAAGGTTATCCACACCCGGACCGTAGAACTCAACAAATTTGTTCACTACACCCAACTTGCGCAAATTTTTCACAACAGTAAGAACAAGGTCTGTGGCTGTGCAACCTTCCCGCAAGCTCCCTGTGAACTTATAGCCGACGACCTGAGGCAAGACCATGGACAAGCACTGACCCAGCATGCCAGCCTCAGCTTCAATCCCACCAACACCCCAGCCCACTACACCGAGCCCGTTGACCATGGTTGTGTGGGAGTCTGTACCAACGACAGAATCTGGGTATAGCATGCCATTGTAATTGAAAACGACCTGTGCCAGGTACTCGAGATTGACCTGATGAACGATGCCGGAGCCTGGGGGAACGATCAGCAAGTTATCGAAGGCATTGGAGCCCCACTTTAGGAACTCGAAACGCTCGCGATTACGTTTCATCTCCATATTCTGATTGAAAGTGGCAGCATCTTTAGTTCCGGCGACATCCACTTGAACGGAGTGATCCACGACAAGGTTTACAGGGATCTGCGGGTTGATGATATTAGGATCACCGCCCAGCATTTTCATAGCATCTCGCATTGAAGCTAAATCAACAATGCACGGCACACCAGTGAAATCCTGAAGCACCACACGCGCGGGTTTGAAAGGTATCTCAATGTTCTTGGTGCAGTTTGTCTTCCAGTCAAGGATATTGCTCACTGTTTTCGACGTGACATCAAATTCATTGCAGTTCCTCACCGCAGACTCAAGCAATACACGAATGGAAAAGGGTAGTTGTTCATACTTGGCCTTGTCAATTTCATTGATTTTGTAATATCGAGCCATACTCTTGTCAGACATCATGGTACCCAGAAATTTGCCATCAAACGGATTTTGTTGTGCGCCTTTTTTCCTTATTAAAGTAGAACTCCGCAACATTGCCTCTTAAAAAATATATGCGTATATATATTTTTATATATATTTTTTATTTATATTATATTCCTTACTTGAATGTATTTAAGTCAAAGTTCAACTTGCAGTTGCCTATGAAACTGAAAGTGATAATTTTAGAAAGAAAGCGATTCACTATCTAATTTTAAAACGATATAATTGTTTGCGCTTGACGTTAGTTGAATTAATCCAAAATTCAATATTTACAACAATAGCCTACTATCAAGTAAACGGAAAGTATCTAGTAAAAAAAATAAATGACGAAAGCACTCCTATAAAAAAGGATAAAAATAAGAAAGTGCTCTTTGTTTGTGCATGCAAAGAATACCTCTCGAATAAATAACACAGCTAAATGAAACCCGGGGGAAAAATTTAGACACCCCTTCGTTGTAT
Source organism: Phytomonas sp. EM1 (assembly GCA_000582765.1). Classification (NCBI taxonomy): domain Eukaryota; phylum Euglenozoa; class Kinetoplastea; order Trypanosomatida; family Trypanosomatidae; genus Phytomonas; species Phytomonas sp. EM1. The sequence goes on along the minus strand of HF955064.1, from coordinate 204,498 downwards.
TTTTATATTCATGCAAACCAATAAACCTGGACGCGTCTGCCCATAGTAACTTACAATGGCAAAGAACGTGTAGAATCAAAATAGGTCGTGGTGGGTACAAATAAGATACTGCAAACAATGACAATAATATTATGACTACAATACTCGTGAGTATTCAACTCGAGCAATTGACACAAAATTGCGTTTGTAAAACCCCATCAACTTATCACTACATTTCTCCCACTAACAAAATACCATTGTATCTGCGATAACTGCAGTTCACACTCGCCGAGTAGACGCACATTTTCCACCACCTAAGATTCGAGACAAAAGAACGTCGTACCACCGAGTGTGCTCCTTTGAGCTGAGCCCACGCATCGATGAGCCCCACATTGCCCATCCGCTGGAGCAGACGTTCTTTCTCACTACCTAAGCGCTACTGCTGCCACGTGATTCACTGCAATGACTCTTTTAAATGAATGTATGTATATGCATATACTTCAATTTGTTGAGATGCATCCCGGAACTCAAAGAATCGAGCTTTTATCTCACTTCTCCAGTTTTACTCTGCGCTTTGAATGCGCGTTTGTCAGTATGACTCCATTTCATGAAATCATTTGAACCTCACTACCTCGGCCGAATGTTGAGGCCTAACAATCATAATGTCGTCTGACTCCGTCTGAACCAACATGTTGTCGCTTGCATGCCATCGGAGCTCTTGATAGGCCTCACAGAACAGAGTGCAGAAGGCCGCCAGCATCGACGCGATGCTCCTATTTCTCGCATTTAACTTGATATTTCAACTATGGAACTAGACCATACCACCTTTCTGCTTTCGCTACGCCTCTTCGCAATGATGTTGCATCATTCACTGTGCACCATCCTGTCTGGTTGCATGCAACTCCGTTAAGCCTGTTCCACAGGTTCAAAAGTAACATCAAGCCTCGCACGTAGCAAGAATACCTTTTTTCAGAATAACTAACGCGTATTTATTGCTAGTGTCACTAAGCGTTTCTCTCAGCATAATCCTCCAAATTGACCTTTCACGTTCATCTTATGTATCCAATACTTCCTAACCGCGATCAATGACTCGTTTGGTGACTTATATGAGGCGCTATTTCTTTCCACAACAACACTATACTCAAGGCTGTTTGTCTCAGGCTTGCAAAAATACAACAAGAGACTGTTTTCGATGTCACATCGGCATCACTCACGATTGATAGCGGCACTCTATCAGAAGATCCTTCGCCTCTATACAGTATTCAATCGTACTATGGAAGGCAAAACCAGTATCAATGAAGGTAGAAGAATAAAACTATAAATTGACTCATGGGAAACATTAACCAAGGATACTTCTTGTCATCGAGATGATACCTGGAAATAAAATTTTCTGAGTTTTCAAGGTATCCCCGCAGTTCATCTCCCGGTTGCGGTGATGAATTGGGGTCGGCGTACAACAAAAGCCGTTTAAAACCAAAACCAGTGTCGTATATGGGTTTAAGGGAAGCAGCTAATAATAGGTGTCTATCGCTTCAAGACCAAGCGTGGAGCAAAAATTACCACTAGAGCTAGGTCAAAGATGATTGTCAGCATGCACACTTAAAGTGTTGGGTCTTGGCCTGTTAACGGAGTCATATTTATCTAATCCGATGGAGACTTAGTCACTTAGGCGGAGCCCACTTCAATGCTGGCCGAGCGATAGAACGGGAAATGATGATGCTGGTCCTTGGCCTTTGATTGGTTACAGAGAAGGCAAATTGCACGCACAAAAAGGGTTACTAAGTCCTTCCCCCCTCATCTATCAACCTCCTCGTTTTCCAGTGACTCCAGACACCGATCAAGAAGCACGCTATACGAGCTATTTAGCTGATACTACCTGCTTCAGTAACGGTACATACGCACCCGATGGAGTTGAAGAAAATGGAAAGAACAATGACACCAATGACATATGTAGAATTCACTTGTCATTAATACCATCCGTTTGGAAAATCTAATATCTTCCCAGAGACCCCTCTCTTTTGTATTTACTGTTTCGATGGCAATGCTAATTTAATTGATTGGTTTGATGTTTTCCTTCCATTACTCCTAATTATGCTAATATAACATAGGTATATGAAAGAAGAATTCACAACATTGAAGAAAATAATCTTCAAAGTTCTTTTAGTATGACAAACCCGGACAGTTCCTAAAAAAGGAATAAAAATAGAAAAATAATAAAAAAGAAAAGAATGATGCAGAAAAGTGTATAACCTGCATTCTGGACTCAGTGCCTATGTAACGCCTTATTCTTAAGCAAACGCATGAAGATGATGTTTTTCATACAAATAAATTATAAAAAACGAGCCTCACATTCTGTATGTTTTACCTTTTCCTAAAGTCCTTTTTTTATTGAATTTGACGATATTTAATGTCTAAATCAACGGAAATGTGCTTAAGAGGACTTCATATAAATGTATCTTGTGATGCAGTTGTAATCGATAGAAAATTGAAGCCTCTATGTTCCTACTTTTGGCTAAAAGGGAAAAACGATATATAATTCCCTCAACAAATGATATACTTTCTGCATCGCAATAACGTTACTGGCTCGGAAAAGTGTATCTAGGAGAGCGATGTAGTAAAATGAAAAAGGGGCTCTAGTACATAGCTCAGGAAAGTAGGTAAGACCTATCTAAAGGTAGAAGTGTCCCATATATAATATCCGTATTCTTCACCCTTAGAAATCATCATCGTCCTCCTCAACTTCGTATTTGTCATTGTTAATGGAAACGCTTTCGTCCTCGAAAGAAGAATAGTCGTGGTCATCTAAGTTTATTTCAGTGTTCTTTGTATCACCACCTATTCCGACCTGAGTCACGGGTGCCGCTGGTGGTCGTCCAGCAGAGCCACTTTCCGAGCGTATATTGGTTTTTTGAACTTCAATGTGACTTGCGCTGCTCCCCTCATTGAGGGCATTTTTTCCTGCGCTTTTATTTACTTCAATTATAGGAGATATACTTTTGGGAGTAAATTTAGCGCTTGGTACCGTGGAAGATTGTTGAATCTCTTCTGAATCAGCATCGCCCATGCTAGCCCATATTTTCGACCCAGTCTTGATGTCGTAGCTTTCGTTTCCCCCAGATTCAGAGCTGGCAGCGGGCAGCAGCGTACCTTTCAACAGCTGCTCAATTTCTTCCGGACACTCAGGAGTTCCATATTCTGCGTGGCGTGATTCTAAAGACACACCGTGGACAGGGTACATTACGGTAAAATGTGGCTGTAACAGTTTTGCTTCATTGGCAGTGAAATCATAAACATGAACGAAGCGGTTTAGCTTTGGGTCCAGTCGTGCTGTGGTAAAACTCTTTTTGAGTCCAGGTAAACGCAGGTGAAAAGGTCTAAAAGTAATATGGTGGCTCATTTCGACCACTGGGTCGGTAGTGGTGAAAACGCAGATGTTGAGTCCCACGCAATCACGCACGCGCAGCTGCTTGCATGCCACATGAATGTTCATGTCCTTGCAATTACGCAGAAAAACACTTCCTTCGCAGGCCGCAATGATAAGTTCTCCACCTTCACAGTCATCCACCGTAACGCTGTCCAAAGGGTCAAGAATCAATATATTGCAGTCAGTGAGATATTCTAGCTGGACCTGCTGTCCTGACACTATGCCATTGGCGCGCACAAAGCTACGATTCTTCCAAGAAGAAATATTATAGGTGCTATCTTCACCACCGACCTGCTCTTCATCCGGATTATTGACCGAATCTTCTTTAATATTATCGTAGTTCACACTAGGCTTATTCAAAGTTTGTGCCGCTACGTCACTCTGGGATTTCTTTAAGGTGCTGGTGTCAGTATGAGGAAGGTTAACGAGGCCAGAAAAGTTAAGCCGTTCCATAAAGGCAGATTGCGATTTAGGATTGTCATTATTCTTGATTGCACCCAAACTTTCTGCTGATAAACCAGCTTCCATGCGAAACACGCTAGCGGTATATTCTAGACCTAGGTACTCTAAGAATTGATACACATTCACGAGCAACTCCATCCCTTGAGAAGAGGACTTGGCCTCTATGAGAGATGGGCTTGGTAAAAAATGTTGTTGTTTGTCAGATTGATTGTTGTTGTTGCTTTCTGCACCTTCTATGTACAGGACTTGGAGAGCCGCTTCCACAATCATTGCTCTCATTTTACCCATTTGCCCCGACTTCTCAAGTCGCTCGCGCATATTTTTTTCCAACTCCTCTTGATATGACATAGTTCAACAGCTTTATGTGGAAGGTAGGTGTGTGGAAAATCAATATATACGATAAACCTATTAATAAATATACGTCGATCCTTTTAAAGCAATTCAAAAAATGTTATAAGAGGCAAGAAAAAAGTATGAATCGTCATAAAGCGATATGCATAACTATACACACACTGGGAAATGCCAGAATTCATGTCTTTGGAATTTGTTGCATCCATAATTTTACAATTCAAAAAAACATTCTATATAAGCGCTAGCAGCTTGTCATGTGCATTAACGTCATACTGGCTTTAAATACACATCACATGTATTAATGCATCACACAAGTACATAACATTGCGAACAGAAACTTTAATGAACCCACAACAAAATTATTAGCTCATAAGGTAACAACCGAAGATAAACCGTGCCCTTTTTGCTATGTATGAATACAACATTGGAGGCAAAACTAGCAGTAAAGGCTCCTCGCACACAAAAAAACAATCGTACCTATTGCAAAAATCGAAAGGAGAATGCGAAAGAAAGATTTGGTTGAACAGTAAAAACTTTGTGTTTTGCATCATCATGTTATTGACGACTTAAGGATGTTTCCCTGTATTGGTTGCTAGTCGTTTTCGCTGCCATTGTGATGGTGGGAGGTGGATGCTTGTGATTGTTGTTATTCGATGAATTTTTACCAAGCAGAAGTTGCAATACATAGCGAACGCGAGGGTGCAATAGTGCTGAATCTTCTTCATACTGAAAGATCAAAAAGATGATGGACACGAAATACATAAGCACAACAGCCCAATGTCGTGGATAGGGGAGTCGCCCCATTCGATTTTGCGAGAGAACAAAGGAACGGAGAGCAAAAACAGAACAGTAAAGAGCTAAGTCCATCCGCCGTCCTTTCGGCTCCAGAAAAACAGAAAGACCAGCTGATAGGCATAGAAGTGGGATCATATGTCCTCCACGAGACTTCCGCTGCATTGAGAAGCACTCGGCTCGCACAATACAAGCCGAGTACACAGCTACGAACAAGGAGCTGGTGATAACAGAGGTGATCCCACGAGTAATAGTATGCATCGGACGGGCCATGAGGTGTTTTCTCCGCGTAGCGAGTGTAGTAATGACACACAAAGGACCATACAAAGGAATTCCAAGCCTCAACATGTTTTGTGGTATAAATCGTAAGATCCACTGATTGCAGGTGATACCGGGATGAACATAATTGCACATCATATCTGATGCATTTTCCCCTTCAATAAGGAAGGGGGCGTTACGATCCTGACAAAAAGAAATGAGATCAGGGGTGACATGCCCACATAAAAAGCCGGCATGCCCACGGACAAGGCGTTCATCCACCAGTGACGCCTTGGTCAAAAAATTTTGATAAGATTTTGGCAACGACTGTGGAAAGAACGTGAATCCATATGCAATCTGGGAAGAGTTAATGCACATCAGCATAACGTCGTAATGCTCAAATCTTTGGAGACACTCTGGAAGCTTTGGGAGAATAAATCTAAGGCAAAATACATGCACTGCTCTTACAAGAACATAAAGGGATAGCTCCGCCCTAGTCTCCTTGTCTAGGAGGAAAACAGGAAGTGAACAAATGATACCTGAAATAAGGACAGCGATTCGATGGGATATGCGAAGTGGATTTATGATTCTCGAGACAGTTTGTAAGCAAAAATGAAAACTTGAAAATCCACCGGCTATTGTAGCCCATTTCAAAGGATTAAGAGAGAGGAACTCATTTGGCAATTGTCGAAGGAACTCTCTCCCTAACCCACGTTTCGACAGGAGTCTCAAAACCCCAATACCAACACGAATGAGGGCTGTAGTGATACTTTTGCCTATGACGATACGAAGGGTGCGCCGTGTGGATATCCTTCTGAGATGTGCAGCTTCATTCAGCTCAAGATTTGTACCGTTGCGCTCATTTTGGTTTTGTTTTTCAGTATTAACCATTATTAAGGATTATTCAATTACTATCTTAGAAAGATGAACTATTGTTACTTGGAATATGGAATATATATTTTTTTATCATATCTCAAAAGCGAAACTCCAAGAACAAAAATGGAAAGATAAGTATATGACATGATAATTTATGAATGCAAATGTTCGTTTACTAGAAACCACTGCGATCACCTCTCAGAATAATCTTGGAATGACCTTTTTATCAATAATGAAAACGATGGAAAAATTATGCACCGGTAATACAAATTATCAAAGCGTGTCACTTTCAAGATCAATAAACTCTCCTTTAACTTGCCTGACAACAATAAATTCTTTATCACGCTTCATATTCTCCAAAGCACGATCGATATAGGGGCGATCAAACTCAGCAAACATACGGCGCCGTCTTTCGCCTGCCTCTTTAATTATCTCTTGCCTTTTCCACTCCTTTCTTAGCCTTTCTTGTTTTAGCCTTTGATTCATCACCTTTTCCATTTCCTTTTTTTTAGATGCTTCGATAAGTTGCTCCTCAAAATGTTGTTTCTCCTCCGAGTCATTAATTTCAATGAGAGTCGAACGTAAAAGAAATTTACCCTGATTAAATTCATCGTAAATCACAATAAGCTGAAGTGGCATTGAGCTCACTTGAGCAGATACAACGTAGTAAGAAGTTGAAATGCTTTTCTCTGTGCTACTATCACTCTCATTAAATACATCCTGATTGAAATTGCTGAATTTAACAAAGCTGCGTGATGCATTTTTCGGTGATAATGGAGAAAAAAATGCAAGCTCTCCAGGTGTGTGGTTGGATAGGGCATACTCTGCTACAACATTAGATGGAAAGGCAACGGAAAAGGGTGGAGAAGTCGTATTAAGGTACTCTATGCTCGACCACGACTTTCCCATGTCCCCTGACGTAACTTTGCAATAGTTATTATTATTTTTCGCGACAACAGCTATTTTCGAATCACCTTGAATTTGAAGATACATTACATCCGATCGATTAAATGGCAATGGTTCCACCATAGTCCAGTTGAATCCATTCATGGACTTGAAAAAATATGGACATTCAAAGTTACTACTGTCGATTACAGTAGCAGTCATGCCATAAAATCCCTCAGATAAAATGTATTGCACATCACCATTAAATTTTATTTCCTTCGGTATAATATTGTGTTTTGGTTGAAAGGAAACTTCTTGTGGTGAAAGTTTGCCCACAACAGTTTCATTTTGGAGTGAAAAAACAACCGTCGAGTATACTAAAAGGCTATCCTTTTTTCTAGAAACCTTCTCATGCATGCAATACAACTGGCCATCTGACACAATACCGCCACTTCCGCAGAACGGTAAGCTGGAGTTCACAATCACAAAGGTTGAACCCTTGTTGAATGAACACAATAGCTGTTCTGAAGAACCGGAACTTTCAAATGTACTATTAATAGTCTGGAAGCAGAAAGTAGTATCAGAGAACTGAATAGCGTTGCTTGGCTTCCATAAATTATGATCTGTCTCAATTACTGCAGTCTCTTTAACATACACTTCGAGTGCATCTGTCAGGGCTAAGTAGGTGAGAAGTAAGAACACTTGTACAAAAATGATATTTCTGCGCATCATTAACACTTTACTGAGAAAAAAAACAAGTACAGATGAGAATAGAGCATTTTATGAGGAATGGCTCTTCACAGCTAAACCTTAGATACACTTAACAGTATAATGAATCAAATGTCATAAGTATCACGGAATCACTGGTAAGTGGATCTAAAACTTTGTTTCTCCCTTCTCTTCCTTACGTACTGTTCGAATATAATAAAAAGGCTAATGAAAGCTGTTGAAACAATAAATGACTAAATAAAAAAGCATAAATATGAGCTCGCATAAACTTGCATATTATTTCTGAATATTCGATACTTTAAGAGAAACATAAGGGTACTCTTGCTGCAAAGCGCCAACGTTTAGTACTGAGTCAATTTCTAATGGCGAAGAAAATTCTGCATAAAGCTGAATAATGCGTTTGCGAACCTCTACTTCTTTATCAGAGGAAGCGTCTAGAACAAAAGAAACAAAAAGAGATGGAAGCCCATACCTTAGTACAGATTCAACAAACACTCGCATAGCCTTTAGATGTATCCATGCAACAAAGCAAACGCAGTACTGTTGCCAAAGGAGAGCATACAGAGTCTTTCTCTTCCTTTCCTCTAGTTGTTGCGTATCCTTGAGTTCAGCTGGTGAAAAGTCATTATCCTTAGCGATTTCTCTCACGACATAACGCTTTTTGCGACATGCACTCTTAAAGTCATCAGCTACCTTACGAAAAACAACAACACTGTTCAAAACATATTCTTTATCCTCAGCAATAACATGATTGGATTGTGGGCAGACGTATTCATTCATTCTCCAGTATTCATGCAGCCATTCCTTTTGTTGAGAAACAGGGACAGCAACGAATACCGTAACGAGAAGGTCTGTGTCCACAATACTCTGAGAGTCAGATCTAGATCGGTCAACTAATTCATGTATTGGACGTATTGAGAGATTTCCATCGAGTTTTTTATTCGCTACTAGTATTTTATTACGCAAATCGTTATACTCTGTCAACTTTACACGCACCCTTTCCTCAGCAGATTGGTTTATTTTATCAAGCTTATCGATCAACAACAGAATACTATCTTGTGGATCAAACTGCTGTGTGCTCCACATGAAATTTTTAAGGTAACCAGAAGGAGACATTTCTTGTGTTTGGTTAATCCGAAATGTCGTGACAATGTTTCTTGGCTTTCCTGATATTTCTTCCATAAGCCCGACCAGCCTTTTAACTGAGGTTTCCATTTGTGCATCAAGTTTCGTGAGTTTATCGCTAGCTTCCATCAATGAGTCCAACGTTCCGATTTTCAGCATTGGAATTGAAAAATATCGAAAAGTCTGCTCGAGCGGAGTCATTTTGCGACAAAAAAACTTAAACTGCACGGATGCAGACTGATCAGTACATTGCGGATGATAAGGAAGCGATATAATGAAAAAATTATCTCGCATTACAAATCTTTCGCTTGTTTTTCGTTTTTTGTATTAACAGAAGTAATAAAGATTATAACAATAACAATCTACGAAAATTCTAGAGCTTTAAAAAATGAGATGAAGAAAGGAACGTCACCTTCAATTTTTTTGTGTCTGCATAAAGACAATTAAAAACAGACCTATTTTTATCACGAATAATCTAGGATAAATTACAGTTCAGAAAAAGAAACAGAAATGAGGTCATCTGCTTCACACTAAATTCAAAAAAAAATTAACGAGCACTCAATCATGGGGCGAAGAGAGCCATTCTCCTTTGAGTAAGTAACTTAAACTTGAAATCAAGGAAATTAGAAAGGAAACGAATAAAATCATAGGCGCCTTTGAGTGCTCGCTGTTATCCAATCTACTCCAGACACGACCTTTTGTGTGTCCCAGCCTAGCGTCTACACAATCCCCTCTCAGAGCTAACCTTCTGGAAGGAATAACTGCCACCCCAACCCCCCACCAGGGTTTCGGTCATACCTCACTCGGAAAAAAATCTTTAAAAGGCCCAATGGCTGTGGCAGAATGATTAACGTCCCAATAGTTAAAAATCATAAATCTAGTGCAATGCAACACAAAGCACTCCCTTTTTTTCTAATTCTTCGACAGAAAGGTTGCGGGAAAAAATAGGTAAGCTAGAGAAGCCCCCCCCTTTGCTCGTATAAATTGATGAATAAATGGGGGATTAATTATTTTAACGGCCTTCCCACCACTAGCTGTACCATTTCAATCGACACTGCTTCACTAGTCTAGCTTCATTATTCAAATTGTGTTACCCCGAAAGGCCCCGGGTTCCTGCGAACGCCCCCGCAACGTTAAAGCAGGGCTTCGATGCCAATAATGCATTTGAAGCTGTATCTGGAGACCAAAAAAACGTTAACAGTGTTCAATCAGAGAGTTTCATCCTCTCAGACAGCCTCTGCGGAGGACCTGTAAATTCCCTACCGGCACCGGCAGCCGAGCCCGCACACCCCCGCCGATGGCGGGAAAGAGCGGGGGAAATTGGCTTCGACAAATGGCTACTAGTCCGCGGCACCACGAATAGGTAGCCGGCATATACCTCAATCATTTTTCCGAGATATAGCCTTTCCAAATATTTCCATTCGCCCCCCTCCAAACAAACACCGTTGGAAAGAAAAAGGCCTGAAAAAATTGCACCTATTCCAAGTGATGGAACTGTACTGACCCAAGTGGGGTAACTTATTCTGTCGGATAAAATGGAAAAGCCGAAATGACTTTCGTTAAGTAAAAACTGAATTTTTAATTCACATCCGCGGAATCTACCGCCCCATGGGCGCCGCTAAAAGAGCCATGGTTTTGGCCACGATCAAAGGCGCCGTGGCCCGGCCGTAAAGCATCCCAACCTGCTCAAAATGCACTGCAACCTTTAGCTGTTGAGAAAATTTATGTCAAGAAACGGAATTGGATAATATTAGCATGTTATGTAGCAAAAATGGGCCAATATATCTAATTACTCGTCCCGCAAGCCGGGGAATATGTGATAGGAACCCCGGTGAGGGCATCTGTCCCCATTTCCCGATAACCTTGTTTTATGTGACCCTTTGATCTTAGCAGAGCCTTTTCCTCATTGGAATAGAAGGCATTGATATTTTTAATAATTTTAAAAAATATAGATAACATCGATATCGCCCCTGGGGGCGGCGATTTGGCAGCCAGGGGGGGGGGCCCTTTGGGCAGCCATAACGATTTGGTATCAAACATGCAAATGGGCCCGCCGCCAATTTAGATTTTATTTGGATGAAAATGTGCCTCAAATAAGTTACTGCAACTAGCAGGAAAA
>HF955064.1:177056-193457 GCA_000582765.1 Phytomonas sp. EM1 | reverse complement strand
TTTTAAGTGATACAAATCGATGGCTATAACTGAACCATTCGGGCGCGGGGCCGGCGCTGGGCGCCCCCCCCCCCATGGGGAATTGGCGGCCAGTAGGATTCTAGAGAAAATTAACGAAGATGACAAACTATTTTTATCGCAATACATAGCGCCTGGTATTGCTACTTCTTCTCAGGCATAACTATCGTTTTGTTGACTTTGACTTTTTCATTCCTTCCCGATATTGTGTGTCTGGCTGCCCGGTGTGGTGTGGCTTTTTTATAGGAGGGGGATTCGCGCAACAGGAGCGCCAGAAATGGCCAGACATTGCGTTTTGCTATCTGAGAAGAGTGGGGCATCGTATTCCTCATGCTGGGAGCTTTCCAGCGGGGTCGCCTTGCCCACGGGGGGGGGGGGACCTGGTAGGGCCGACGAGGCTGGACAATGGTTCGATGCACATGAATAAAGCCCTACGGATGGGTTATTGTCTCACTAATTTTAGTTTGTTCCATTGGAGGACAACCTTGGGTGTGGTTCGTTTCGGTGTAATCCCACTGCGGGGGAAGGTTTCGAAAAGGATGATTTTTTTGAGATGAGAGAGGGGGGGGGCAGGGAAAAAGGCAACATGAAGGCTAACGAAAACGAATGCCCCCAACCTTAATACAACAGGCTGCTTTTAGATTAGATAAAATTTTGCTTTGATACTCTAGTGGGGTGTTAGGGAAATGTGTTATAGTGATGGTAGTGTGAAGTTGAGGCGCTGTATTGCTATTTGCGACTTTTGTCTGTCATCCTTTAGTTCCTAGCTGATATGAAGGGTTGTTGGAGTGTGTTCCTGAAATGCAAGATGAGTAGTACTATAATTTTTTGATCCATGAATGGTACAGCTTTTTTTTGGTAGTCTGGAATGATTTATCTCCTTTTTTCCCTCTAGTGCTTCTTTTGAATGTCAGTGCTTTTAAGGGCTTTACCGCACATTAATGTTTTTTATTGGTTTTAAAACGTGATGGATCTTATTGTTGATGAAAATGGTATTCTCTTTCAACAACAGTATACTAAGGATGTTGAGGATGAGTTTATTGCAGACTTTCCTATCTCGAAGGAGGTAGGTAATTCCAAAATTAAGCCCCCAGGCTTGCAAGAAATCTACAGCAAGTTACTTACAAATGGCTTGAAGAATAATGCAATTGCAAATGGCAAGGCATCTTTTTCTGTATTACCAGAAACTGTACAGTTTTTAGATTTCGAGCCAGGTAAAACTTACTCATCCAAAGTGTCTGTCACGAATTGTACCAATAAGCTCAGGAGAATTCGCGTATTACCAATTTCTCCTCAATATCAATTTTTTTTTGCTGTAGATTCAAACGTTTCACCTGCGATATCGCCAGGCTTGCAGTGGACTATAACTGTATTATTTACGCCTAATAGTGATGTATTTGTCAATGGAGAACTTAATTTAAAGATAGACGATGGGTCGCTCTTAAATATATTGCTACAAGCAAGGCCGAAGCAGCCTGCACTTAGCATTAGTGTCGACGAAATAGACTTTGGCACAGTTACAATAGGAGATTACAAAAAGCGTGGTTTAACTATTCGGAATCAAGGATCACTTTCTGGAAAAGTGAAAATATCTGGCTCTTTCGAGAATGTAGTTAGAGAGACTCACAAAGACCCACTCACAAAAGAGGGAAAACATTTCTTGTCGATTCTACCTAATGTATATAAGTTCGACATTCCACCGTTATCGGAGAAAAAAATCGAGTTTGAGTTTACACCTCTCGAAAGATGTCAAATGTTGTGCAGCGTTTTTATTAAGGGAGATTGTCTAAACAAGACGATAAGCTTAAAGGGCAAATCAACCGATCTCCCAGTTTTTGTGTCCAGTGGCGATATCGACTTTCGTTGCTGTTTTTACGGGAGCGTCTACTCTAGTAAAGTTGAAGTACGAAATACTCTTTCGTTACCAACCGTGGTGACAGCGAAGGTTCCAGCACATTTCAAGGAAGTTGTCCGCTTTGAACCAGCTTCCTTAATAATTCAGCCCGATGCTTCCCTTTCCTATGACGTTTTGTTTGCGCCTTCTGTTCATATTGGATCTGACGTTGATATACTAGTCGAACTGCATTCAAAGGGACAATCGATTCCAGCAACTGTCAGAATATTAGCCTCACTTACGCATCGAGGGTTCTATGTCGATGAGCAGGTCATTGATATCGGTTCCATGTTTATCAATGAAGAGAAATGTTACTATTTTGTAGCAGAGAACCCTTCAGATTTACCACAAGAGATCGAGTGCACAAATTTACCTAGCAACATTGTAGTTATCCCACGGAAAGTCACATTGTTTCCCAAAGAACGCTTCCAGTTTCAATTTTTTTTCAGACCATCAAACCCGGGAAAGATCGATTCATTTTTGATACTTCGAAATGTATATGGGGACCGAGTCACTTTGAAACTTTCTGGCTATGCACATGAGCCAGTGCTTCTTTTTTCAGAAAGTACAATATTTCTGCCTGCTTGCCCATTTGGTGGTTGTATTTCTGCGTCAACAGTATTGACAAATAATTCAGATGAATGCCAAGAATTTCACTTCAGCACCTCATCGGAATTTGTATTTGTTTCGCCATCCACAGGAGTTCTACGACCCAGAGAGAGCATACCCATCATGGTCTTCTTTGAGCCCCGAAAGCCAGATACAAAGAAGGAGGAGTTAGAGAAAACATTATCGATAACTTTGCACAAGCAAAGGTCAAACCCTTTAAAGAATTGCCCAAGTATTGCCTCAAATACACTATCGGTCGATGATTTTCTATCTGTATTTGCTAATTGGGATAAAAGCGTAAGCTCTCGATTAGCTCGACACCGGATTGTGAAAATTCAATGCAATTCGAATGAAGCGCACATTGAAAACGTTTTTATCGCTATTGATTGCACCGTTATTTTTCCAGAAATTACTGTAGCTGAGGCTGTAAATGGTGAAAGCGTTTTGTCCAAGTCAACATATCAACAACTCCCAACCAAGCAAACTAGCGCAATAGGATCAAATCTGCCTGACATCACACATAAGCCAACTTCATCATTGAAACCACTGGGTTGCTGTGTAGAACTCAACTTTGGTGAAGTTCCAATTGGTCAGGCAGTAACTAAGTCATGCTTGATAAAAAACAACAGTGATATACCAGTGACTTTTCAATTACAACCCTTTTCACCAATGTCGAATTTCAGTATGGTGCGCCCACCAGCTGAGGTCTTAGAACCAAATCAAGTTGATCATATCTTTTTTCAATTTAAACCGAGAGAGTATGGCATCTTTTATGACGACATAAGCCTTTTCTGTGAGGTAAACAAATTAACGATCAATCTGAAAGGTTTCTGCACTGAGACTGATCTCCTCATAACAACTGATACAAACTTAGCTGAAACAAACAACCGAGAGGGCTCTGCTATTAAAGAAATCGTATTTCCTCCTACGCTTGTGGGAGACATCTCACAAAGGTTACTTTACTTCCATAATGTCAGGAATTCTGCTGTGGATGTTTTGCTTCAATTCGCAAATGAAGATAATGGTAACACAGATGTAGGCACGAATGGTGAACCATTCATATTTCAATTAACTGCGTTTACTGTGCCCCCTGGATCTAAAACAACTGTTCCAGCACTTTTCTATCCACAATATGCAGGGAGGTATGCCACTGCTATCTGCATAATCGCTGGAAAATTCAAGCGAACTATTGCGCTAAGCGGTTGGAGTACTTTGAAAAGGGTTTATATCCGATGCACATCCAGTGAGCACCCTGACTACGTTGATGGACAGCGCGTTAGCCCGTTCAGGCTCTCGCTTGAGGGATGCTCCGAAGACTTTCCATTTACACTTAATTTCACTGCTGGTGAAACCAAGAATCTGATATTCGGTAGCGTAAAGGGAGGTCCTTCCGCGGAGTGTGTAGTCAATGCTTTAGAGCCCTTTACCACTGATGGGTGGGTAGTCAGCGATCAAAAAGTGACTGTTACTTCTGGTAGTGAATCAATTCTTTCTTTCACTTTAGGGCATCGCAGACCATCAGATGATGTGCGGATGCGTTTTGCTAAGTATGCTATAAATATTAAGTGCCTGTCTGATCCATCAAATGATTGCACAGTTTTTTACCATTTTGCTGAGCGAGAGTGATTCTTTTCATTAATATCAATGTATTTTAGAATGTATCACTTTATTATGAGTACTCATAAGCCTATCTTAGAGAGATTTTAAAAGGAAGCGTACAAAGGGTCAAGTAAGAAAGTTTTTTTTTTTAACGAACATATCGTTGTCGTTCGGTTCTATGTTATTCTTTTCATATGCCCAAATCAACCTACATGTTACTTTTATTCCCTCCTTCCTTTTCCCAACAGTATACTACAAAGACATCTATAGATTTACTTAAAGCTGATAACACTGATATCGCACATATGACCGGACTTCACTTTCTAGCCCTCACGACGCGACAGACCCACTTCCCTTTTCACTGAAAATGTCTCAGATATTTTTGTGTTCTTGTTTCCAACCAAAATGAAGTAGAACAACGTATAGGTGATAGCACATTGTCTGATAGGCGTTCGACGAGCTTACTGCAAGTTGAACTTGATATTATTCTTTATTAAGGAGATCAAGCTTTACTTAGTTGCACAAATGTAGCAGCTTCTTTCTATTCTCCAATTACTCTGGTGAGGGTGGCGAAGGCTGAAGGATCAATTCTATAGTGTATACTTTGCATGTCTTTATAGTGTTAAGGGGTAAATATGAGCCTTATTGTGATTTACTCTCCAGACTATTAGCCCAAAGAGTGAGGGAAGCTGGTAAAATTGAATGCAGGCTGCAACATAGCCCTAAAATTCGCAGTACAATGAGCCAATGGAAGTTAATGATGTCAAGAATGAATTCAATACGAACTTTTATCCCTGCTATCATGCATAGCGGCTTCAATATCGCATAACACAATGCTTCGAGATCTGTCATCGCGTCTAGATAGGGAGATTTGAATGTTATTTATGGCACCATGGGTAAGCATAGCCTCTCGCTTTATAATGAATTTGGCTTTTCTATCAGAAATAATCTAGCAACTTAGATATGATTCAGTATATTTAAAGAGACTTTCCACATTTTTCGTTTCCTGCATGTGAGTTATACTTTTTTTCCCATGCTAATAACGTTATGAAGGAATTCTTAGCAATTCCCTTATCCCTATCTTAACATTATTATTCTTCTTTGTTTTTCTGCCCTCTTTACTGTTTGTCATCTACCCTTCTGCTCCGTCTATTCACACATAGAGAAGGATATGAAGTTTCTTTTGTTTAACTATTGCTTTATTTCCCCATATTAAATCCCTTTGGTCTTTTTCCGCTTTTTTCCTTTCGACGTCTTCACACTAGCATTCTTATCATCATACCACCAAATTGAAGTTTTCCCTTGCGTTCAAGTCCACTCTACCGTCAACCTTTTGTTGCGCGATCGAATAAATACTTGTTCACCTTCACTACTAAAGCTTGTCAATTTGAAGTATAAACGAAAATCAAGATTCTACGTTTGCACAGGAAAAAAGACGGGGAAACCCCTGTCTAATTCCTTTTAAGTGTATCTTTCTTTCCTATTTTAATTGTAGATTCCCGTTTATTCGATTCAAGTTGTCCATTCTCCTACTTAGTCAAGGTGCCTTATTCAATTCAGCCTACTGCAAAACAATTCGTAGCACCCTTCGAGTCTTAGAAATCCCCCGCAACGAGTACTCCTTTGTCGGTTTACTTTAAATACTTTAATATCTTCTCATTATAAAGAGACCAAATTAGAATTATCATATTCTGTAGCAGAAGAATATCATCATTTTATTTGTTATTGCTACTTTAGATAATCTGTATATCACACTGACTCTTTTTCTCGTCAGTCACGTGTGCGTTCGGTGTGCCCCGCCATCTTATTTGACGAATATAAAGCTGAATTGTTCTTGATGCTACAGGCCAGCGGTTTTGCACATAAAATAGTAAGCCAACAGCAACCAATGGATAATTTGCTCTCTTTACCTTCATATGGGACGCAGAATTTGGCTTCGTGTCGAGCCACTACACACATCAATAAACCGAGAGATATCCAGGCGGCAGCGATCACCCCATATGCAGATAGCACCAATCAACACCGCCTTAGCAATTCTCCCAGCGCCTACATGAGTCCATCTAACCTCAATGGTGCCATCGGAGCGGGTCCACAACACACCCCTGCTGGCCCCACAGCAGCGTATCCGTGTCCTGGAAACTCGCTAGAAAACAGTCTCAACCTGACATCTAACACCATTTCCTCTTCAAATAAGAACTCTCATTTCAAGGTGAATACATGTAGCAGACTGTTTGTTGGACGGCTCCCGCCTTTATGTACCGAGGAACAGCTTTCTGCTATCTTTGGTGGGTATGGTAACTTGCTAGAGGTGAAGGTGATGCGCGAGGTCTCTGGACGGAGCAAGGGCAGCGCGTGGGTCCGCTATGAAAACGAGGAAATGGCGCGACGCGCAATTGAGGCGCTGCATGAGAAGTGGATCTTTCCAACACAAACCAACGCCCTCCGCGTCCAGTTTGCCGTACCACCTAAGAAAGGAGGGACGCCCATCACCTTCGCCAGCCCTCCTGCGTTGCCCTCCACGACGGCCTACCCCATCGCGTCCTACCCCGCAACCGTGTATGCTAGTCCGCAGCTGTTGGGCGAGCCCGCTCCGCTGTCCGTCGCACCATTCCCACAGGGGCCGTTCTACGGCGAGCTGACGTCCTCGCCGGCGGCCTATTATGCCCCTCCCTCGACGGGCCCTACGGGTGCCGTGGGAATTCCCCTCGGGGCAACCCCCATGTGGTACGCCCAGGTGACGGCGCAACCGCCAGCGGTCACCAGCTACGCCTACCCCGCCGCACTCGGGGCCGTGCTCGTGAAACAAGGCGAGGGGTATCTCCCTTTGCTTCAATATTGAAAAGATACCACCACATACCACCCATGTCAGCCATAGCGAAGAAAAGAAGGGAACACAGGTGAAGAGTGGGCATCACAGGGAAGCAATTCCTAAAAAGGAGTCTCACTTTTTTTCATACACACTCTCACAATGGGAAAGTCGTGTGCCGTGATGCTGGGGGAGGCGGTGTTGTTATTATGATAACATGAATTACTTGTGTTACGTTCTTGATGGCCTGCGTCAAATTGCCTGTCAAGACATATTTCAATAGCTTAACAGTCTATTTGAACGTTTGTATATCACTCGGTCTTTAGGGGAATAAGTTTGTTTGTGCACAGCTCAATATTACTTTTATAGTTCATGGGCTTTGCATGATTTTGTTGCACAGAGCTTTTTTTTGCTCCGCATTCACGTCTTACGTGATGCATCACGTGCGATGTATGAATTACTTCAAATAATATGCTCGTATAACATACCCAATTGATCTTAACATTGATTTATTTTAGCTCAAATCGTGTTGCTATCGTTTCAATTCCAATTCTAATTCTATTATTTTCTATATGAGAATACGTTTTTCAAAACAATATTATGAAAATCATCGGGTAAAGAAATGTGATTGCATTTTTTCCGATGCGAGTATCCACCTCGTTTGTTTTTGTTCACCATATGCATATTTAAAATAGCTTTCAAATATTATCATTGATTCGTATGAAATCTTACTCTTTTTCTATGATAAGATTCTTTGTTTGAATTCAGCAATCGAAGCAAAAGATTGTGCATATAATTATTTATTTCAACGTTGTTCTTAAAATGGTTGGAGAACTGATAATCTCATTTTTTTACCCTTTTCATTTCCTTTCATCATTTTCTACTTTTTTAATGCTTGGTTTTTTGATGTTCTACTGATTTATTTTCCCTTCTCCTTTACTCTTTTGAAATAAAGTGATTTTGTATTCATTTACTTTATTTGATATCCATTCTCTATTAGCGCGTTTATCTTTTTTGTATGAGGTGTTCAATAGGAACAATTATGAAAGATCCAGAAGGACTTTTGTGAATAAACGTTAGTAAAAACTTTTGACTTGATTTTCAAGTATTTGTAGGCCGTGTGACATTTGAATTTTAGTATCTTCTATATGTTTTTTTTCCCATTTCCTTACAATTAGCTTCTTTAGTTTCATACTTTTCGCTCATTTTTCATGCTAACCAAAAAGAAATTGGTCTATTTTCTCCCTCTAATTGTCATATCCCTCTCTTCCCTAAGGGACAGATGTCAACAGTAGCGTGTTTATATGGCAGTTTTGCATACTAATTCGATATACAAATATATGTATTGCGGATAAGGGAATAGTACTGAAATGGGTTCAGTCTTCAAGCCTAAAATTGTCATTACTATTATTGCTGCTTTAAATATACAATTGCTTTACTGTGCTTTTCTGTTAAATTACATAAAAAGCGATTAACAAAAGCTGTTGAGTGCCTTGTCTTTAGTGGCCTTTTTACCATAAAAGGTTGAATTATTCAACGTTTTTAAAATGTAGCGTAAGTTTATACTCATATGTGTTTTTATACCTTGAGATATTCGTGGATAAGTTATTTATCTTGCAGTAATGGGGATGCCCCAGCTCTATAATAATAAAAAAGGAAAACACCTCGAATCAAAGTTAGCCCGAACGATCTAATTTACTGGTTTCCTTCCTTTTTTTCCGCATTAACGCGTGAGTGTCAATAAAATTCTAATTTAAGTGTATTTAAATCCAGTTATTGATATTTAAGTATCTTTTTCCTTCTATTCCAAGAATAATGAAGATAAAGAGGGAGTAAAGGAAGTAGAAAAAGATATTTAGTGATGGACTTATGCAAAAGGATAACAAGGGATGAGGTTTTTACGTATTTCCTTGAGTATTGGAAATTGGATGTCGAAAATTTCTCCCTAGATAGCATATTATATCTATCATCATCATTCTTTTCTTCATATTTTCGAGTGAATGCCATTATAATTGTACGTAGAGACAATAAATAATGGAATGACGAAGTTCGAATAATCTAAGCCAAACTATAATAAAATTAATAAGAATTCAAGCCACCTGAGTTTGCTGTCGGTGAATCCAAGGTGGATAGATGATCGTAATAGCTATGTTATCATTGCTGTTATTACTTTCCTTTATCACAGTGTCATTGGATTCCTATCAAAGTCTCACAGTTATCATGTGCAAAATCTTCTTGTAAGCCAAGCGATCAAGTAAATAGGGCACACCATCATTTGAGTAGTT
Source organism: Phytomonas sp. EM1 (assembly GCA_000582765.1). Taxonomy (NCBI): domain Eukaryota; phylum Euglenozoa; class Kinetoplastea; order Trypanosomatida; family Trypanosomatidae; genus Phytomonas; species Phytomonas sp. EM1. The sequence goes on along the minus strand of HF955064.1, from coordinate 184,246 downwards.
TACTGAATGGTGTTTCCCCCCCCCCCCAAAAAAAAAAGAAAGAAAAAATAGGAAGCAGTGCCAATTATGTTGACAAAACGTGTCTGTTCATTAGTATAAAGAGTGTCTGTGAGGTGCTTTTCTCTATCTTTTATTTCAATAAGGCACGAGTTAACATTAAGGCGAAACATAAAATTTCACTTTTTATATATTTGATACAAATGCACAAAATATTCATCGTTCAAATTTATAAAAAATGAATTTTTCTTTTAACCTTCAATTTACACTCTTTCTTAAAAGTTAAGGCGAGGCCTGGCGAAAAGGCTTATTTTACTCCATTCGTCTCCTTTCTTTATGAATCCTATTGTTTGGTAATGGGAGGAAAGATAGTTAGCAATCGACTTGCTTGAAGTTTCCAATTATTTCCCTTTTTCTCCTTGCAATCTTCACTTCAATATCTGAGAAGACATTCTTTTAGTTTGGAGTCAAAATTTGAGTAAAGGAAAGCATAAGTGTTTCTTTTTTTTCTCCTGCGGTGGTTTCTCGAAACGAATACACATCCATTGGTTTTCTCTTGTTTACTCTGAAGTTACTTTGCATTTTGTAAATATGCACTCGAACTCTTACCAACAACCTTTGGCTCAGCAAAACCGTCCAACGGTTGATCTGGATGAACTTTTTGGGAGTAACAACGGACGCATCACCAGTGCCCCTACACAATCACCACTTCTGCCAAATCCCCTCCCCCAACAACAATACCTTCCTGGGCAACTTCCAGTATCGGCACCTGAGCTCTATGCTGTAAATAGTGCACTTCCGCCACCACCACCATACGATTACGGTGAAGATCAATTCCAACGACCTCCCGTCGGCAATCCTGTGATCTCGTATAAGCAGGGTGTCACACCGTACGCGGCGCCGCAGCTGCAGCGCGTCGTGGCTGATGGACTTGCAACAGTTCCACCATGGACCTCGAATAATCAAGCTTCTGCCGCTCCCCCAAATGCGGGGGCGTACCCCAGCGTGTATTATCAACCCAGCCTGCAAGCCGCGGTACCTTCCTCAGCTCCATCACATCCAGTTTCTCCGGTTCCTAACCTTTTGAAGGAGGATGAAGACCGTGAGCAGTTGGGAAAAATTATTCGTCTGCGTCGCGAGCTAGAGCTGGAACAGGAACGGGAGCAGCAGAAGTTGCGTGAGTTGAACACATGGGGATGTGTGGAGTGCACTTACCGTAATGATTTAGATCGAAATGAGTGTGAGATGTGCGGCATAGGACGACCAGGCTTTGCGAAACGGAACCCCGTACCACCAGCAAGCACGGATAAAAATCGACCTACTTCCATGCACGCCCCCCAGCCTCCGCAAGTACCGGGGTCTAGTGGAAATTGGCAGTGCCATGTTTGTCTTGCCCCCAACGAGGCCTCTAGGGAGAGCTGCAAGGTCTGCAGCGCCTTCCACAAGAATGGAATTCTCGCACGGGCTACCTATGACAACGTGTCGAGCCGTGTTAATCAGCAAAATTCGGCCGCAAAACCTGTCTCTACGATGAATACCAGATGGCGCTGCAGCATCTGTTCGACCATCAATGAACCCTCGCGCTCGAACTGTACGGCCTGCAATGGCTATCAACGCAATGGAATCCCCCTGGTAGGGGAGAGCGATGCCGCGATGAGTTCTCCGGCGGGGGTCAGCGGTGGCGGTAGGGGCGGCAGCGCATCCCCCGCGAGTGGCTTCGTAGACTCCACCCCGTCATTGCCCACTATTTGGCCGTGCTCCGTGTGCAGCCTCGAGAACCCCGTGAGCGTGGCGGTATGCCAGGCCTGTGAAAGTGGGCAGCGACCACGCCACCTGGCCCCTGCGAATGGGGCTGCATTTGCACGGCCCTCCACTTCGACCGGGGCCTCCACGGGCCCGCAGGGACGGCGGGAGATTCGTGAGGCAGAGTCAGATCGAGGCCGCCCCGTGGAGTGGCCTTGCCCTGCCTGCACCTTTGTGAACCGTATTGAGCTGTTTAAGTGCGATATGTGTGGGGGCGCACGCCCCCAGCAGTACACCCCGCCGGTGACAGAGGGCAGCAAGCGGGAGAAGAAGCGTCAGGAGGACGACGACCGGGATGAGGTGCAGTGGCAGGAGAACGGCGTGGCTAAGGCGTGCAATCGATGCCAAAATGAATTTGGCCTAATGCGGCGTCGCCACCACTGCCGGGTGTGTGGGTACGTTTTCTGTGCGACGTGCTCACCATTTCATGTAACTGTAAAGAAAGGCTCAGATCCGGTGCGTGCGTGCGTGGACTGCTACGAGGCTAGGAAGAAGAAGGGGTAAAATATTATTCTATATTGCATTTTTTTTGCTTTTTTCTTGTTTAGTAGAGGGGGTAAGATTGATAAACTTATACATTCATTCAAGGAGAGGCGTAAATCATCTTGTAGGAAACGAATGCACTTCTAGCATTAGAATAGTTTTGAACAGCAAACTCAAAGACAAGGGGAAATTAGCAATATTGGTAAATTGTTGAACAAGGGTACTGTGGTGAAGCAATAGTTTATAAAAAGTACTTCATTTGGAAAATAAAATATACAAAGTTTGTCTTATTTTTGTGTGGGGAGTGTTATTCCGGCCAAATGGCTGGTTCGTGCTGTGTTTACTTTCCCACTCTCTTTTTGAAATTAGTTTGCATTTCTCCTTCCCCTACTAGAGCGTTGCAAAAAAAAAGAAATGTTGAGGAAAAAATATGACCTAGGTTAATAGTATGCATCACAAAAAATGCGTAATGACATAGTTTTATCTTATGTGAGAGCTGAGCCCAGAATGGCCAGTGTAAATAATTGCTTCTCGAGAGTGCATCATCAAATTCAGAAGAAAGTTTTTCCCCTGAAAATCCTTTTGTTATATGATTTATAAAGATGAGAATACTACTAAAGAGGCATAAACCCTTGTTTTTATGTGTGTTTCTATTCAATATATACTCCTACATTTGTATCTTACACACCCTCTCTATACTTTATAGGCTCCTAAAACTATATCCTCGAGTTGAGAATTTATTTTTCTCAAGATACCTAGATATAGGTTTGGCATTGCCTTCTGAGATTTCTTGCCCGTTATTTGAAAGCTAAGGTCAAATATTTCATGAGAGTCTGTTGGCTTGGATTGAATCCACTTTGCTGGAATTTTCATAACTTTTAGCGTTACAATTCTTACGAATTTGGAGTGCTAAAGAAGCGAAAATATTGGGATGTTGTGCTTTTCCGCTTCTTTTAAGGGGACTATCCAGAAGAGCTTTCTTATCAAGCCCTATTGTTCTCATCGGATTGCTAGATCAGAAAGATGTGCAGGGCTGTTCATCTTTACCAAGACTTGAGAATGCAAAAGATGAGGTTGAACATAACAACAATAGTAAATGAGGAATTGAAAAGTTCACGTGTATGTCTCTCCATGGTGTTGCATACGCCATTGTAGAATGGTCCCACTTTCTTATTCAGTATATCTTAGTTAGATTCATATTCAAAAATTTCTTACCTGCTTAGGTTAATGGAATCAACTACAACACTACCCCACAGGAAAGGGAGCGTAGAGGAAAACATGAACGTGGATGAACATTATCAGCCTGATGAAGAGCTACAAGCGATGGAGGCTTACCTTAACTCTCATCCCAACAGTACTTTCGACCTCAAACACTCAATCCCACTATATGCCCAACCGGACCAATTATACCTTGAGAATTGTGTGCTGCCACTACTATTGTGTGGACTCCGGGAGCTAGCTAAGATCCAACCCCCGGACCCACTGGCATTTTTGGGAGCCTACCTGCTCTCCAACAACCCACAGCGTACTGATGCTGTTGGTTCGATCAGTACTGGGTTGCCAACCCTTTCCGAGCGATGTAGCACTAGAAAAGATGAGATGGAAGTCAGCACGACCACGCAGGTGTTTCCCCCATCAAGTAATTCAGCAATCCCTCTACGAGGACGGTTAGCGTATGCCACCGCGTCAAAGTTTGCCACGTCCACGCGACTGGACACCTGAGGTTTTGATGAAGAGTTTGAATTGAGTAAAGTTGTGAGCAAAGAACAAATAAACTACTATATGCACCTATCTGGTTTTGATATTTTGTTGCCGATGTAGTGGGTGGTGTTTGTTTTTACTTCTGAAGCCTTTCGAATTTTTTTGCGTGCGTGTCCCATGTAAACAAGGTATTCTTTGAGGGAGAATGAGGAGGTCATTGGACTAAAGTACGTTTGGTAACCAGGAGTGTGAATCCCTGAGTTCTATCGAAGAGCAGCCATAATATAGAAGTTAGCATGTATTAGTTTATCCCCCTTACTCTTCCTTTTATAAATCACTGCACCACTTTGCTTCACAATACATTCACAAGAATATATCTATGTATTAATATGGGTCACCCGATAAATAAGGAGATATGAGAGTAGCCATAGCCTTCTAGCGCTTCGACAAGCACGGAGCCTTACCTTTCTTATTAGATCCTTCTTTTGAGCCCAACAAATAGGTTTTATTAAACATATTGAAAGTATTTCTGTGGAGCTGTTCACAAAAGGAAGTCGAACGCTGCATACACACCCGTATTATATATTTTTGATAAAGTTGCTAAAAGAGTAGGATTCATGTATTCCAGTGATGAGGATTACCAGCGTGGTAAGAAAGACGCCGAGCAACACCGTCGTCGCACAGAGGAAAATTGGATTCGTCCCACACTTGGGCCGTTACTTTGGTTTGGTTTGCCGCTGGCGATTTCATGGGTTTATATGCGCCGCTTCACATTTCCCGGATCATCCGCCACCCCGAAGTGGGGGAATACATTTGCGGACCTTATGGAGCATATGATGCCCATTAAAAAGCGCCAATTTCGTGTTGACGTCAAGGGAACCCAGTTTAAGGATGTCATTGGTATCCCAGAGGCGAAGGAGGAGGTGCAACAGTACGTAAACTTCCTCACGAATCCAAACCGCTTTACGCGACTGGGTGCCCGTTTGCCTAAGGGTTGCCTGCTTACAGGGGAACCTGGAACCGGTAAGACATTGCTTGCAAAAGCTGTGGCAAACGAGGCCAACGTCCCTTTCTTCAGCTGCAATGGTGCTGATTTTATTGAGCTCGTCGGTGGTAGTGGTCCTAAGCGGGTTCGGGAGCTCTTTGCTGAGGCTCGTGAGGCCGCTCCGTCGATTATATTCATCGATGAACTCGACGCGATCGGTTCCCGCGGCGGTAAGGCGGGTGGCAGCGTTAGTAGCGAAGAGAATCGGACCATCAATCAGTTGCTTGCCGAGTTGGATGGCCTCAGCACAAGTTCGGACCCCATCATCGTGCTTGCCGCGACCAACTTTCAAGATAATATCGACAAGGCCCTCCTGCGTGAGGGACGTTTCGATCGAAAAATAGCGATCGAAATGCCGGACCTGTCCGCACGTAAGGAAATCTTTGCCCATTATCTGAATCGCATTTGTACTGGGGATCCCAAGGGCCGCGTCAAGGATGAGGAAGGTAATCCTCTCCCCGTAAAGGAGTGTATCAGCAATGTGGCGCTGGCGGACCAGCTGGCGCACCTCACCCCCGGGATTTCCCCGGCGTCCATCGCGACCATCTTGAATGAGGCTGCGCTTCAAAGTGGGATCCAGGGGAAACCCCTGGTGGAGCTTCCCGATATGCTCGAAGCGCTCGACAACATTCTTTTAGGCCGAAAGCACCGTAATCGGCAAAGCGCCAACTCGACACACCGAACAGCCGTGCACGAAGCCGGGCACGCTCTCACCGCGTGGATGCTACCGTCGGTGCAGAACGTGCTAAAAGTCAGTATCACACCGCGTGGGCATGCCATGGGCTACACCCAGCGCGCTGGCACTGAGTTTCACGAGTACCAAACCAACGTTACCCTTTTCGCGGAGATGGTCGTGATGCTGGGCGGGCGGGCGGCGGAGGAGGTGCTCTTGGGCGAACCTTCCGCGGGCGCCATGGATGACCTGCAGCGCGCGACGGACATGGCGCTGAAGGAATTCCTCGCCTTTGGTATGAGCTCACGCGTGGGGTTGCTGGCTTACCATCCCGAGTACACCCAGGCGGGACGTGATTTCACGGTCTACTCCAACAAAACCCAACATCTCGCGGAGATGCAGGCCAAGAAACTGGTAGGGGCCGCCCACGAGTTCGCCACGACGCTGGTCAAAACGAACAAAGACATGCTGAACGCTCTGGTGGATAAATTATTAGACAAGAAGGAGTTGACAATGGTGGATATCGAGCTATTGTGGGGGCCGCGGCCACAGGAGCCGACAGTTGAGGAGCTTGATCGCAAGGTAATGGCAATCAGTAATAGCTGAAAAATGTTTATTCCATTTACTACTAAATCTTATCGTTGGCGGAATCAGGAAACCAAGACTCATTGAAAGCACTTTACAAGTGCGAGGGACATGACAAAGGAGAGGAAAAGTGGAAAGATCAGCAGACGGGATGCATAGGTATTAGTATAGTGGGGATGCAGTAAAAGGTGAGTGTGAGGAGTGTCGCGTGGTGTATTCGACAGATTCCCATATTATATTATTGTCGTTCCTATGGTTGTTCTGCACTTTATCCCGTCTGCTTGGTCGGTCTCTTCCTATTTGGAACATTGGAATTACTTTCGTTTCATCAAGACAAGAGATGGCAACAGAGATCAAAGAGAATCTCAGCAACGCCAACCTACATTTCTCTTGTTCCGACATGCATATTTATGCTGCCCCATTCATTGGCGATGCAAATATAAGAAGGTGTGTTCAGGTGATACATATTTAGCGTATTACGGTCGCGGTAGCTGTTTTGTGTGTCCTTTTTTTCCTCATTACCTATTTTCTTTCTGAAGAGTCAGGGCTTTTCTTGTTGATTGGAACTTTTTGAATTACACAATATCAATGAAGTCATATTTTAAGAGTCCTTGTCGATATGCCATGAAATGTATTAAACAGTTTCAGGATCTTACAATATTTGCTTTTTTGCATCGTGGATATCAATGCTAGCTATTCTGTCACTCTTCCCCCCTCCTTTTGGGTTGATTTATGAATTCTTAGCTTACTTCAGTTAAATCACAGCAGAGTTCAGTTTATCTGCCCCTAAAAAAAAAAGAGAACAGAGTTAACCTTGAAAGCTTCTTTGTCGTGTTTAAATCGTCATTTTCTTGAACCATCAGCACCACCAGTCATACACTGAAGGATGTCCAAGATCCCACC
>HF955064.1:113569-176411 GCA_000582765.1 Phytomonas sp. EM1 | reverse complement strand
AACGCCACAGCGTATTTACTAAGTAACGTAGAATCCTGTTGGAGTGTGTGAGAAGGGAAACTAATTTCATTAAGGAAAATTTCCCCTCCACGTGTTCTATTAATGTTTCACGACTTGATTTGCTTTCTCTGTTCTTTTTTCCTAAATTTTGAGGCAGCTCTTAAACTAGGGAGGATAATCTATTCCCTTCCGCTAAACTCATAAGCGCTTGTGTTTTCACTGTCTGCAAGTAAAGCCGAATCTTTTTTCCTTTTCATAATATCTGTCTTCACTCTCCATTGGTTTTCTTTTCGGTTATCAATGTGCGAGGACGTATCACAGCCTTTCTCAAAATTTATGGTGCTTGGGGAAAAACAAAGGTGATGGTTATTCATCTTTGTGGATGTTTCTCATGACATCTCTGGGCATGGGGTAATGCAGGAACGAATGTTTAATTTAATTCTTGCTTTATTTTGTATCATTTTTTCATTATTCTGATGATCCAAGGGGTAGGATTTTTATCTCTTATAGGAATACAGATATTAGTATCACGTGTGTGGTCTCTTGCGAAGAGATCACGTGATCACGTTCTCTCATACAAATAGAATCTCAACAACAGCAACAGAAACGACGTCAAAGTGTTATTGAAGGCGTGAACACACTTTACAATATTATCGTCACTCTCTTTTTTTGGATAGTGTTATTTTCATGCAACGTTTTGCCCTTTGCTTTATGCGGCCGACTTCGCCAACTGTGGCACGCCAAAAAATATCTGTTTTTTCTACTACCTATCGACATTTTATTCAAGGGGGACCACCGCCGGGGAATCAAAAAAAAAAGCGCTATCATGCCTATGCATCGTCCCATGAGGATGAAATGCAGGAGCGACACCGCAAGAAAATGCTTGAAATCGAAGCGTATTATGCCCAACAGGCCAACAAACCCGCACCATTGCCCGAAAATGCTTTCGTCAAGGGGCAGTATGGTATGCGACGACGGATCCATCGTGATTATGAAAGCGATATTAACGTTCAATCACTCAACGAGGCGGTGGACATTGGTGTTAACGCTATGAGGAAGTGAGAATGAAGATGGAACAACATCACAGAAAGGGAGGAGCAAATTAAAAGCATTTGTATTTGTATGCAAAAGTTATTCGTCAAAAATATTCACTCTTTTTTATTCTATTAGCAGTAACTCCACCCATCTTTACCTACATTTTTATTCCTTGGCTTCTGACTTTATCCCTTATTTTTCTTTATTGTTTTCATCAGCACGATCTATGATTCGCTATTCAAGAGCATTCCTTAGTGGTGGGCATGGGGATCTGTTCCCCAACACCAAGGCTGCTGCCCATTTAACACCACAGTGGGTGCTTTCCCGCACGACGCCTCCCGCACCAGGTGCGGGGCACTGCTACGCTAGCTTTACCTATCCCGAAAAGCATAGCAAATTTCAGGGCTTCCAACCCGAGATTCATGAGTCCAAAGTGGTGTCTATGCACGCCACGGGTAGTCTGCCGCATTGCACGACAAAACGACCCTCCCTGAAGGTCTGCGGGGCTTTCGTTGAGGGCACCAAAGCTGCTCTCGACGGCAAAAATGTCAAGACTAACAATACACCCATGGCGCGGGCTAACATCGAGGCGAAGGAGCAAGCTGAAAGAATGGTGAAGACACGGGAATTTGCTCCCAGTCAAGAGCCCATGGCCTTCCGTGAGGGTTATACGCCATTCGCAGACCTGTTGGAGTGCTGCGAGTTCATAGACAAACGTACAAATGCTCTTCGAAAGATTGAGGATCGGAACTCCAACGGGTACACCAAGGAATGGATTCCGTTTGAACTGAATCCTCGACCGAAGCCAACCCCACCACCCCCCAAAAAGTAGACAAGTGAATATGTAAAAGTAGCACTTAGAATAAATGCTCTATATAGGGAGAAATAAATTGCAACAGTAGCTTAATGAATAGGGAATTATTGCCATCATTATTCTAATCAATTTGATCACATGTAACGAGATCGGTTTCAACGCATCAAGGTTTAGGGCTCTTGGTTTAGATGTGGGCGGTAATTTAGTAATAACGACGATTTAACGATACCTTCGTGAGGCATTGCTACTAACTTATCGTTCTTCGATTACCGCAAACTTTTATATTTCAACTCAATCTTTAGCTGGAACCGTAGTAAAGACGATGATGTCGTTTGAATATTCTGTTGATTAAATAGAAAATGAATGGCCTAGTTTTGTCAGAATTATTGTAATTCAACCTTGCTTTATGTGCTCTTCTTCGTTTTAGTCTACCTATTATTATATTTTTTTTTCTGGTGTTGCCTTGAGTTTAGTCTCAAAACGTTACTGTGCAGCATTTCGTGGAATTACATGTCCATCTTTTTGTTTTTGCTTCCTTTTTTTTCATATTGCTTGTATATATTTTACAATTCAGTTGGATTTTGTATATCGAATAGGTATTAAATCATCGTCCTCTGGAAATCATAGTTATTATTCGAACCTATTGTTTTTATCAAATGAGTGTATGCAGGATTAAAAATTCAGAGCATAGGGATATTTATTTTCTTTAAAAAAGTGTTTTCCTTTTTTTTTCCGTAAACATGTCAATCATAAAAAACGTGTGTTTCGGAGTGTTAGTCTATTGGCGACATTTTTGATCTATTTCGGCGCTTAGTCTTACTGTATTAGTATTGCAGAGTAGCTTCCTGGTCGTTCTCACGCACTACTCGATGGAAAGCTCCCAGCAAGATGAGACCTACTATGTGTCAGTCCTCATCCTTCACCAAGAAATTTTAAAGCTACTGATGTGTTTAGTAGTCGTGGCAGTGTACGACTTTAGGAAGGCATTTTTCCCTAAGCTGTCGCATTCCCTCCAAAAAGCAGATGACCACAGCGATATACACCAGATACATATTTTCCACAAGGATAAAAAAGTGGATACCACTTGCTTTCAAATGCATGGAAACTCGTCGTATAGTTTAAATATGCTATCTGCTCCCGCAGATAATATTGAAATCCACGGGGGTGATTTTATGAAACCGAGCTCTGAGGTCAAAAGTTCCGTTATTATTGTAGACAGAGCTGACCATAATATCAAAGGGAACAAACCAGACGATACTGAACAGAAGTTTAATGTTGATTCTATAAATTATGTGCATCAACCTAGAAAGCATCACAAGCATCTGAAATGTGTAGCTCGCGTTACAAGGTTTATTTCAGTTTATTACCAATGCTTGTACAGCATTGTCATCACTCGAGATACCCTGAAGCTCTTGGTTCCCGCGATTCTTTTCACAGGTCAAAATCTCCTTATTTTTGTCGGGCTCAGGCACCTTGATCCAGTCTCCTTCCAGATATGGTCTCAAGTCAAGCTTCTTTCAGCGGCACTATTCTCAGTTTGGATGCTGGATCGACACCTTTCTTGGATGCAGTGGGGTTCATTAGCCTTACTTACTGCAGGCATTCTCTTAACTCAGGTGAGGGGAACAGGTTCCCCAAGTACTTCTGTAGGTGTGTCAAAAGTAGATTACGCACCACGTGCGTGGGAAGATACCTTGAGTGATAAAAGTATTATGTATGGCACTCTCTTGGGAATTGGATCTTGTTTGATTTCTGGGATTTCGTCAAGCTACGCTGGGGTTTATTTCGAGAAGGTTGTGAAAACGACCAAAGCAACTTTAGCAGTTCGAAACCTCCAGCTTTCCATATTTGCGATTCCCCTTGCGATCCTCTCAATACTAGTACTTGAGGTGCTCCCTAACTGGTCTCGTCAGCAGACCTGCGGGCAGACCGTGCAATGGAACATCTTTGTCCGATGCAGGGATCCACCCCCGCTGCTTTTCTGGAATACCTGTAGGGTAAATGGAACGCCTTGCCCGACAAAACCTTTTTATGTATGACAGGGGTTTGGCAGATTGTTGACTTGGTCTCTTGTTCTTATTCATGCACTGGGTGGAATGTTAGTGGCAGTCGTTATGCGGTATGCTGATAATATCCAGAAAGGGTTTGCGACTGGTTTGGCTGTCATCTTGAGCGGGGTGATGAGCTCAGTACTATGGGGGGTATTCACCGAGTAAAAACTTCGCTATCGGTGCGTTACTGGTTATAGTCTCAATTATCTTGTTTCATAAATTCAAGTTAAAGGGGTGATTCATTAACAAATGTTTCGAACGATTTTTTTATTTCTATATAAATTTTTAGATTTCCTTTTCACATTTTAATTTTTTTTTGATATACATAAGAACCGCTCTCTCCGTTGGAAAATATGGAGCGATTTGGTCAAGCTGTCAGCTTCTGCAATGTTATGTTGCCGCATGCGCTTTTCAGTTTTTATATTCACCCACTTATCTTTTTCTACTCCATATGTGTTTAAACAAGCCCATTGCACAATGTACTTACGTTATTGTATTCTTAGGAGGTCGTAATAACAATATACCACAGTTCTTTTTACCTGTCAGGAGTTTTTGTGATACATGAAGTTTTTGACTAGGGTATTGTTAAGTATGTTAGAGTGACAAAAGTGCATAAAAATTAAAGACTGGCTAAAAAAGGACAGAGGGAGATCCACGCCAAGTTGGGTGGTGGTGGTGGGGGTTGTGATGAAAGAGAAAAGCCTCGAAACGTGGCATATTCCTCCAGCGTGATACTTCTCACCGTTAGATTTCCATGATATATTTTTCCTTGCCTTTATCCCTTCTAATGTTTAAAAAGATGCATATCCGAAACGAGAAGTGCTAGTCTTTCTTGTAGATTTTTATGTGTATATTCATATATGAACTATAAAATAATTAACCCCATCGTGGCATCCAGTTAACTCGTTGTGATCTTATTCCATTTTTTGCACGACGTCCAGCACAGTTTTCAGGGCGCATTGCAGACACCTAACGAGACCTTGTAGAACATTCCACAGTCAGATGTGGTTACACCCAGCACGGGCGGTGTCACCAGCATTTCCGAAGTGGTTGCCTCTGGAATCAATTCTGTGGTAAACCTTTTCTGTTGTCGTCTGAAAGCCGATTACTGGACAACTGCAGAGATGTTTTTCGCTTAGAGCTTGCGGGTTCACAGCGGAGCTGCTTTCTCGATTCCTTGAGTCGTATCAACATTGCTTGTTATTTTAGTTCATAAAGGGATGAACTGTGGTTAGCCACCCATATCTACGGCTGCCAAACATTTTCTCATGTTATCACATGATTCCATCACATCGCATTGGTGTATAATTTCCCACTATCGCACTGAAACTCACCACCTTTTTACACCCTTTTAAAGTACTCTATATCCTTCATGCGAAGAGAGGCGTGGTGGCTTTTTTTTGTTGCCCCTCTAACACAGTCACTTGCTGCAGTTTTCTTTGTAAAATTTCAAAAGAAAATATTATTATTATTACTGATATGGAAATTCAGGTAATGTAAATAAGAAGATGATCCAAATAAGACATGAACGAATATTGATTGTTGTGTGAAGTCATCATTTAGGGATTTTTATTCGTTACAGAGCACCGTGAAGTGCATATTTTATCTCTTTTTCTTCCTCCCCCTACTCATAACAAAACCTCTTTTTCTTCATTCCCAAGTGCAAGTACAAATTATTTATATAAATTTATGTAAAAGAAACATGGTAAGGTCTCAGCGTCAAATCAATGCAGATTCATCTGGCGAAAGTCCTATTCGCTTTAAGACTTCACTGCGCAATATCGTTCTCGACGTGATGCGCAGTCGAGGTTGGATTGAGACGGAAAGCGAATTTGACTGGGACTATCATTGGGCTGATACGGGGTGGATTCGCGAAAACTATGATCACATTCGCCTCGAGGATCACCAGCGGATTAACCATTATCGCAATCACTACGAGCTCACGCGCAAGGACATGATGGCGAAAAATTTTAAAAGAATGAAGAAGATGGTTGAAAAAGAAGGTGACGCTGAGGAGGCCGCGGCGTGGGACTTCTTTCCGACAACCTTCTCCCTCCCACAGGAGTACGGACTTTTTGAGCAAGAGTTTCGCCGGCGTAACAATGCTATTTGGATTATGAAGCCCCCTGCCAAAGCGCAGGGGAAGGGAATCTTTCTCTTTTCGAAGCTTTCGCAGATTTCCGAGTGGCGGAGGGAATTTCGACAGCGCCAAGGGATGCTTACAAACACCGGTGGCAACGCGGGTGGCGGTAACTCTCTGTTCAACAGCAATCCGTACGGTGTCGATCCTGTGGAGCCTTATCTTGCCCAACGCTATATTGCTAATCCCCACTTAGTCGGAGGTAAAAAGTACGACCTGCGTATATACGTGCTTGTGCAAAGCTATAACCCTCTCATTGTGTGGCTTCATCGAACTGGCTTTGCGCGCTTTTGCTATCATCGCTTCTCTCTCGAGGATATCGACAACACCTTTATCCACGTCACGAACGTAGCGGTTCAGAAGACAAATCCACGCTACACCGCCTTGTCGAGCTGCAAGTTTGGGATTCGCAATCTCAGGATGCTCATCACTGCGTCTGAAGGGACCGCTCGCGCTAACCAGTTATTCGACGATATTCAAAACATGATTTTGCGCACCATCTTCGCTGTTCAGCGTGTGATAGTTCAGGATAAGCACTGCACCGAGCTTTACGGCTATGATATCATGATTGATGACGAGTTGCATCCGTGGTTGATTGAGACCAATGCGTCCCCATCCCTGACAGCGGAGACTCCAGCAGATTATCATTTGAAGTTTAACCTCCTTGATGACATGTTCAGTGTGATTGATTTGGAGAAGCGACGAAGTGGGAGCGAAACACGAATTGGTGGATTTGATATGATCTGGAGCAATGGTCCAGTCGGTCCCACCCCTAGTGACTCGAAGGCGCCCACATCAGGATCGTGTTTGGGTTGTTTAAACGAACTCGAAATACCCATATCTATGGTCCGAATGCCTCCACGATTCCAAGGGCATGATATGAGTGAGCGCCTGTTAACATAGACTGCCTTTGCTATTTAGCTCCCTTTTTCCGATTTATATTTGATGTGTGAAATAATGGGAGCAGCGGCAAAAAGAAAGGCCAGGCGTCCCTTTATTTTCTTGCTTACATCGTTTCCAGACTATCCGGTGCAATGAACTTGGTACACCTGAGGAGAAAACGACTGTTTTTTTACTCACCATTTCTGTCTCTGCGTATGTAATCGACTTATATATATATATTACCACCAAACCGCACATTCGCTCCCGAAAAAAGGCCTTGATGATTTTTTGGCTCTCTTTTCTTTCCATTCTATTATTTTTGCTGAACATTTACTTTCAAAAAAGGTGTGAGTTAGATTTCTTTTACGGTGGGGGGTGCGCCTGTATATGGGTGAGCAGCGCAAGGACATCTATTTAGCTACATATTTCTCCTTGTTTGTCGCACGAGAGGCCTCATGTCGTTTCTGGGAACAAATTACTGTGTGCTCATTCGTTTAGTGTTTTTAACATCACTACTATCGCTTTTTTTTGTATCCCTCGCCCAAGTTACTGCCAGCGGACCCCAGACACCACCGCCGCTGCGGCGGCAGAAGCCGAATGAGCGAATAAACAATTGGGTTGTCATCGTCGGTGGCGCGCGTTATTATTTTAACTACCGGCACACTTTGAATTCCCTTGCGATTTATAACATTGCTCGTGAACACGGCATTGACGACGACCACATCCTTTTCTTTTCAAGCGATGGAATCGCATGCGACCCGCGTAATCCCTACGCCGCAGCTGTGCAAGCCCAGTTTGGGAATAACGCGCCAATGATGAACTTGTATAATCAATGCACGCGTGTTGATTTTTTTGGCGATAACGTAGACGTGCGAACCTTTCTTGATGTTCTCCAGGGCCGCTACGACGAGAACACTCCTGAGACGCGCCGCCTACGCACGGATGCCAACTCCAACATCCTGTTATACTTCACCGGCCATTCCGCGAAGGGGTACTTCAAGTTCCAGGACTCCGAATACTTGTCCGGGGTGGATTTGTCCGAGTCTCTGGCGATGATGCACACACAGGGACGCTACCACAAGATCCTAATCCTCGCCGATACCTGCAAGGCGCTGGCGCTCTGTAACGAGATCACGGCCCCGAACGTCGTCTGCCTGGCCTCTTCGAACGCCACCATGGACAGCTTCTCGGAACATTTCTCCAAAACACTGGGCGTCTCCGTTGTCTCCCGCTGGACCTTTGAGATCCTTAAAATCCTTGAGGGTGCGGGCTGCGCGGCGCCCTCGCCAGGGGAGACTGAGGAACCTCCGCGCCGAGTCTCTGTGATGCACCAGTCGGTGCACAGCTTCAACTACAACCCCTTTAGGCGGGAGTTGGAGGGGGACCCATCGGAGCCTGCACACAGAGACGCCTCCAACGACGCGGGTGCTATTCATCGTTGGCTTATGGCGGAATTCTTATGCCCAAGCCAAGCGTTTTCATTTCCAATCGAGGTGCGGTATGACTTATTTTGATTGTATTTTTCATGTTGTTGGGATTGGGAAAAGCTCAGGGGGTAAAAATGGAGTTTTATAGGGTCTGTGATACACTTTTAATCAAGTGTCGTAGTACTCCTATGTTCATTTTTTTTGATGTTCTTTAATCTTGTATATGTTTATCAACTTAATGGGAAATCTTGCTGGAATAGTTACTTCCTAAATCTTAGTTTGGGCTACTATCCATAGGAAGAGAGTCAATGAGAAGCAAGGGTTGTATGCGCATACGCATACATCACGCGGTGTAACTTCAAAATTTAATTTTATTGTGTCTTTTCCTATTTTTTTTTTAGCTTTAGTATATTTGAGGTGCCCTTCTTTTTCTCCCTTCCTGAGAACCTTACCATACGTATCTAGTGGTGGTAGTGCGTAATCAAAATGTGGCAAGCTTTCGTGCGAAGAGGCGTGCCCGTTTGGTTGGTTGGCACTATGGGGGTTGGTAACCTGAATCGAAGTCCGGCTCTCTCCATGTCTCCCGCCACTTTTTTATGCAGCCGTCGACTCAAGACGTCGGAGACTACACACGTTGAAGGGAGCACTGTTAATTTATCGCCAGATACTGTGTCGCCACAGATCATGCCTAAGCGTCAAAAGCGGCATATCAAACCGAATCTAGGCGCCATAAAACCCGATTCTCTCCCTAGTGATCCAGGTGCGCACGCCGAGACTTCTATGGCGCAGTTTAAGCGGAAAGTTGAGGATTGGTCTAAAATGAACGAACACGAGCTTGATGCGGCGGTGAACGAGTTTGAGGCGAAAGAGCAGGAGAGCAGCCGCGTGCTAGCCGAAGATTCGGTTTACCAGATGGATGTTTCCCTCAAGACGCGCAACCAATCCGCGGTGCGAGTGTTCTGGAAGGATGTCGATGTGCAGCCTCTGGAAAAGTACGACGGCTGGTATACTGTGCTCCTAGATGGCCGCAAGGTGAGGGCCTTTGAGTCAAAGCAGATTCTCGCGGTACCAAGCGAGGCCATGGCCTATTGCTGTGCTCAGGAGTATTCAGAGCAGAGTGGGTACCTCAACAAGCTCCTCATGCCCATGACGGACATATGCAGTGGGGTTCTGCATGTCGCACCGCAGATGATCCCCCCACGTATTGACTACCTCATGTCGTTTTACCAGCATGACAACATGTACTTCCGCAGCGCACCCATAGTGGAGGTTCAAAATAAACTGATCACACCCGTGACTGAGTGGTTCTCTCGGCTTTTCGAGGTGGATGTCCCTGTTGTCGTAGGCATCGGTGACCCCCGTATTCCCCCGCACAATGTCATGAAGGTACGCGATCACCTGCTTTCCTGGTCAATGAACCCATACCAGATTGTGGCCCTTTGTGTAGCGGCACAATTCACTAGTAGTCTTTTATTGCCACTTGCGCTTTTCCATGGGATCGTGGATTCGCCGACAGCACTGAGAATCAACCATTCCGAGGAAAGGCACAATATCACGGAAGCTGGACTTATCGAAGGCTACCATGACATTCGGGAAGTTGATGTGGCCGCCAAGATCAGCGCGTGCGCATTGGCGTGGAAATTAATGAAGGATGTACCCATGGCGAAGTGCTTTGAGGTCCCACGTACTTCGCCATTGGATGAGGCGGATGCAATTTAGCCCTGAACAGGACCTTTCTTTTTCGAGAGGGAGGAGGGGGAGGGGGTACAGGTCTATCATTATCTACTCTCTTCCCACCACCTCTTTTTTAGCAACGCGGAGGAATAGGCCCAGTCTTAGACTTTGTAGGTTTGACGATGATTTGGATCCTTTTATTCGCCAATGGTTATAGGAGGTCCATGCCTTTCTTAGAAGTATTTTTTTCTGGTGGAAATATCATGGAAAATGTGTAAGGTGGATGAAGAAATGGGTATGGGGGATACAAATGAAATATGTTGTCCCAATACAGCGAGGGCTTCGTGCAGGTATGCCGACTCTCCCATGCCTTTTCTCTCACTAGTACCTGATTGTTTTGCACTTTTTCCCCAAATTGCCTCTCATTTGTTAACCCATGGTATCACATCCAGGCAATGAGCTCAAGAAGGACCACACAAAAGGAAAATACGCCACAACCGCCGAAGCGCTCGTTACCTCAACGAGGGCGGTTTCCAGCGATCTCCAAGCTCCTATCACGCCCGGCAAGTCGTCCAGCGGTGCCCGCCTTCGCGCCCGGACGTAGTCGCCAACCTAGCCGAGAGGTCTCGTCCATCCAGCCCCATCATCCCCGTTTAGACCGTGATCCGCGCTACGGCGAGATCCTCGCTGACGACCACGTCCACGACGAGATTCGAGACCTCGGCCGGGAGGTCCGCACCGCGCTCCGGCAGCACCTCGTTCGGCATGCCACGACCGAGGCGCAGGTCCTCGACGGGATCCGCCGTTTCGGCCCCTCGCCCGCCTCCAAGCGGATCCTCAACCGGGAAAACGAGGCCGCCCGCCTCGCCCTGGAGAAGGGTTTCTACGTTGTCTGGCGCTGCACCGCACCGCCGCGGCTGCCCGGCGCGAACACCGACTTCTGCTGCCGCGTCGGCCCCTCCCACACCTGCTTCTGCGGGCATCGCCTGACGGCGCACGCGGGGTTCGCTGATGGGGCTCCTTTTTCCTCTTCTTCTTCTTCTTTTTCGCCTCTTTCGCGGGGTTTCCCCTGCGCGGAGCCCCGCTGTGGCTGCCCCCGCTTCCACTACCTTCCGAATGAGCCGGAGGAGATCGGCGAGGGATGGCTGAGCCGCCGGGTGGGGTGGGATCCGGCGGCGTGGTCGCCCGCCTGCCGCTGCGGCCATCCCGCCCACGCGCACGCCTCCACCCCCCCTTTCCGCTGCCGCCATAAAACAGAAGAGGGGGGGAGAGGGGGGTGCCGGTGTAAGGGCTTCTCCGGGCGCTTCTGCTGCGTCGTCTGCGACCTCCCGTGGGAGGCCCACGAGACGGTGGTGGAGACCGTGGAGGAGCGGCGCCGCGCGGGTTTGCCCGTCGGCCCCGCTTTCTTTCCCCTCGCCGACGTCGACTGGGGGGTGCGGGAGAGGGTGTTGGAGGACCCGACAGGTGGGGGGGGCGCTCCAACCCCCTCCTTCTCCTTTTACTAAGCGCCCTCTTCGTGAGGCGAGGAGCTTGGTGTAGGATGCATCAGCTGCAGGGGTGGGAATGCACTCGCGCACCACGTTGCTCGAGGCGGGGCTGAGATGAAAAAGAGGTTGGGAAAACTCCTCGCGACCGAAGCGAGGAGGAGAGGGGATCTCAGAAAGTGCCAGCTCAACAGGGCCGGGTTGGGCCTCCACCGGATATTTGATTTGCTAGTTTAGCAAATCCATCTGCTGTTTTTTTTCCACGCTTTGGTTGTAGACACAGGTGTTTGGCTTTTGACTTTTTCATTGTGATATCATGTAAAGTAAAACAAATCCATTCCATTATGAAATAATATCAATAGTATCATTTTTTTAGTGACTATTTTCAAATTTTTATTTATTGCCCCTTTTGGTTCTTCGTTTTCATTGTGTACTATAGGCTTAGTTAGTCCACTTGATCCTTTTTACATTTTATGTCGTATTTTATCGTGAACTATCAACGCCATGCACTTCCTTTGCCATTCATACGTGTACCTTAAACAAATTGGTTCTTTCTTTATTATTATTATTATTCTTATTTAGCTCTTTAAGGGATAAGCTGATTTATGCTTTCTTTTAGAATTCTTAGGAGTGGCATTCGTCGAGTGCCATCATGCTGTGATGGATTTCAAACCACCAATTTGAAGTTGTTCAACTCATTTCGCGCGGGCCTTCCCTATGTGTGCGCTGCAACGCCTCTCATACTTTCTCAAAAACGGTACGCGAGTTCTAAGAATCCCTATACTGTGCTTGGCATCAAGCAGGGAGCTTCCAAGGAGGAGGTGAAGAAGGCATATCGCGTCATGGCCCGGAAGCATCATCCCGACGCCCCTGGTGGCAGCCACGAAAAATTTCAGGAAATTCAGGCGGCTTACGATCAGGTTAAGTCCGGCGTATGGATCCAGAAGAATGAGGATGGCAGCCCCACGAGCCAGGGTGGAGATGGCGCTAGCGGCGGCAACCGCTATAGTGGTTTTCACTACACCACACGTACGCACAAACGAAGCAAGGTCAGCTACGACGAGTTCTACACCGAAATGCACACTGGGAAGGTCAAGAAGAACCCCTTCGAAGACGATGATGATGAGGATATGACCCGAAAGGACTCTCAACGAACCCCGTTTGAACTTAACGAGATTGCTTTTCAGGCTTGGCTACGTTTTATCATCATGTGGTGTCTTCTGTTCACGACGCTTCGTGTTGGGCTCTTTCTTTTGTTTCCGCCGCAGTGGGAGAAGCCCAATCGGAAGCCTCCCCCTAAGGAACTCCGCAAGAAACCACCACCGCCAAGACCCATCGTTCATGCAGGCACACCATTGGTTTCCTAGGTCATACACTAGCTTTCCACCTCTTCTCTGTTGTTTAAAAGGATGAGGTCCTATATATACATATATCCATATGTATACAGGGACATGAATAACCTCAAATTAGAGAGATGGTGCTGTGTGTGTGTGTATATGTGAAAGATAAATGAGGAGGAAAGGAAGATGGGGCATGTAAATTCCTTGGTAGTGTGCCAAGGGGCCTTGTTTTTTTTTTGTCTTGCTTCCCTTCTCTTCCTTTCTCAGTGTTATTTCTTCGAATGTTTACATTGCTTTAGAATCATCTAAAGTTCACCCTTTTGGAAAACTGGCGGTGTAAATGAGTAGTGCGCGTTGTGGCGGACTTCCTTGTGCTACCTTTAGGGACCCCCTTTCCTGTGGAGCCACAAGCTTTGTCTCACCACTCCAAAAACAACAACAACGTTTCAATAAATAATAAATCGAACCTCTTTCGTTTTCACTTTCTTTTAGCAAGCACGATCTGTTTCCTGGTATTCCCTTGTGTGGGTCGTAGTAGCCGAATTGACTAATATTTATGACTATAGGACACCACTTCACGGAAGGGCCCTGGTTATTCGTTCTCCAGGATAATTTTGTGAGCGGATTTTTTTTGCTTATATTATCTATTGTTGGGTCTAATAGTTCATATAATAAAATTTAGTATTGACTAACACCAATAAAACAGTTTGCTTGTTAATTGTGTCTAAGAAATAATAAACCATGCGAGGGGAAAAATAGTAAAAAAAGGAGAGAAAGCACGTATGTTTGCTGCGCTGACATTGATAATTCTATTTCTCTTACGATGTATACATTTCCTATAATTAACTGCGGTTCGCTGATACTCTTTAACGTATTCTCCCTTCCTTTTTTTTTCGCGTTACTTCTCATTTTATTCTCATCCTAAATTTTCCCACTGCATAGTGTAGTCGTGGTCAAAGGAACTGTGAAGTGACTGGTCGCACATTCGCAAGTTTGAGAGGTTCCCTCTTTGTCGGAGGGCGATACCAGTTTAGAAAAATAACGTCCAGTTACAATTTTGCCTGTTTTATATTGTAGGAAAAAAAGTACCTTAATCCCAAGACGAAAATCGGACAAAAGGGTTGGTAAACGGAAGGATAAAAATATCAATCAATGCTTCGTCGGACCTTTGTGTTTGCAGCTGCGGAGTTCAAGCAGAAATCGAGATGGTCGGCCGTTTGGCCAAATATGCACTATGGCGCAATGTACTTAAACTATAGCGTAGGCCGGCAGCTACCGATGAAAAGCGTGAACTGGGTAACGCGTGAGTCGAACCGGCTGACCAACTTCGACCAACGCTATCGTACTGTCATCAATGACATCGATACCCAACGAAACGAAGAAGAGCTTCACATTCCACTTGAGGATATTCGATGGAACGATCATCGCCGTATCTACTGGCGCTGCTCCTTCTGTGGCTCCCCCTACCGCAAGAACGTCTCGGTGCGCACCAAGTTCCATGCGGGGTGCAACCGCTGCAAAGGACGCTACCCTTCTGAGGTTCTCAAGGAGCAAGCCGTGAGTGACAGCCTGCAGGAGAAGTACCCGGACCTCGCCGCACAGCTCGCCGAGGGCGAGAAGCAGGTCAATATCGCGGGCCTGAGCGTCACCAGCAAGTTTCGCGCCGATTGGATTTGCCAGGGCTGTGGGGAGACCTACCGCGCGACGATTCGGAGCCGCACCGGGGAGGTGGAGCCCGGGCAGTGCCCACTGCACCCCTCGATCCGGGAGTGGTCCGCCTACTGCCCGGCGTGTGCGTGGGGGCGGAACGTGGCACCTCTCGCGCGTCAGATCCTCCGCGAAGGGCAGTACCTAGGCTTGGAGATGACCTCTCCTGACGACCCCTCGACGGGAATGACTCGTGAGGAAGCGATACCGCGACGAAAGAGGCTTTTGGCGTAGTGGAGTGGCAATTTTTTTTTTGTCTCCTTCCTTGAGAGGAAAGGGGGGGGGGGGAGAGCGTGGTTTGGTGCTCTGCTTTTCATGTCTTTGAAAAAATTCTTTTTTTTGTCTATGGTGGGGAACGAACTCTTCGATCGTCATTTTTTTTGATTTTCCGTGGTGTTTTGAACAAAAACTGTTTTTTTTTGCCTTCCACTCATACGCCTTAGAAAAACTGCAGGAAACGGTACAATGCTAGGCAATCGATTCTACCAAAAGTTTTACCTCCACTGTGGGCACTGCAAGGGGATCCAGCGGGCCGCGCAGGGGTATCGACCGATCCCCAACCCCATTCTCTTTGATTCTGACGCACACTGTCGTAGCTATCACAACGAGCAGCGCCGCGCGAATGGATTTGTCGGCATGCGAGTATCTTGTCGGTGTGAAGCATGCCACCGCATGCATTCGAACTGGACGGTGTTGGACGCACAGCAATTTATCGATATCAAACTCAAGATGTCCCCCGAAGATCGTCAGCGCTTGCTATAGGAAACGAAAAATGGTAGGGTAGTCCAATGAATAATGGTGTGAGCACAGCAAAAGGTGCATCAAAATCGCAAGCTTTGCTCCGGCGTGTCTAGGTTATATATAAAAAGAATTATTATTTGCATAATGTTGTGGTTATCACTTTTTGTATATTCAAACGTTGTAAAACTCAAAAAACATTGAGGAAGAACATAGGATTCTACACCATTTGTTGTGCACAGCATATGTTACACTAGATTTCACTAAGCCTCTGAATCTATCCTTGAGCTTATCTATATACGCATTAGCTTGTTTATATCACAAAAGTTTCGCAGGGGAACAGTTTAAGGTTTAGATTAAGATAATACATCGCTTAAATACTTCAAGCGCACTCTCCCCAATATACACGTTAATAGGATTGACTGTATCAACAAACCCGCATACGAAGCAAGGCTTATATTAGTCTAGCATTTTCGGGTATTCTACTTTATTGGTACTGTCCTTCATCACCTTTCCCTTCTCGGCCGATATTTTCCATTCTTGCTGTGTCCGACTTAGGCTTCTTCCGAGGAGATGAACCAGCGTAACAACTACTTCCCCATGCAGGTAGGGGTGAACTTTGTCCGACATTTCTATGCCGCCCTCGTACAACGGCCCGAGAGGCTCCCCAGCTTCTACAGCGCGACGGCGACTCCGGCTCCGGGCGAGCGGCGCGGCCTCGACAATCCCACCGATGCGATCACGGCGGTGCTTTCCAACAAGGCTGCCCTGCCGGGCGCCGTGGTGGGGGTCCACGTGAGCGCGGTGAATGCGTCCTCGACGCGCGGCAACACCGTCCTCCTGGAGGTCTCCGGCGCCCTCCTCCTCGCCGCCCCGACCGCGGCCGAGACTCCCGCGCCGCCGCCCCAGGAGTGGCCTTTCACGCAGAAGGTGGAGCTGATGGAGGTGAGGCCGAAAAGTTTCGCGATCGTGCGGGATACGTTCGCATTCGTGCGGCGGCAGCCCCAGGGTGGGCCCCACGTCCACTGGGCGCTCGACACGCCGCCGATGTTTTCGGTGCCTCCGGATCCCTCTGAAGGGGGCGGCGTCGCGGAGCCGCCGCAGCCCCGCGCGACGGCGGCGGTGCCCCCTCTTTCCCCCCCTCCTCCCCCTACCTCCTCCGCGGCGGATTCGAAACCGGTGCGGAAGGACGACGCCGCGGGCGCCCTTCCGCCATCTCGCGAGGAGCCCGGTGAGGCGACCGACGCCCCACGAAGCTTCGCGTCGTGTTTCCGCAGCACCGCAGCGGCGACGAAAACGACAAAACCCATCACGACAACGACAGCGAAAACGACAAAACCCACGACGACAACGATGAAGGCCGTGACGGCAGGCCGTCTGACCACCCCCCTCCCGGGCAAGGCATCAGGCGCCCGCGCGGCGACGACGGAACGCGCCACGAAAACGCCGGCAAACGCGGCATCACGGGGAGCAGTTAAGGGTGACGAGACCGCTGGAAAGAAGCGCGGCGGTCTAACGACTTGGACGAAGACAAAATTGAGTGCTTCCGCATCTTCTCGCACGTCGTAGCCGAATCGTCCACCCGTCGAACCAAGGGAGAGAACATTAATAAGGGGTAATGGTGGTAAGTGAGTTTCTGCGCACTCAAGAGATAACATATAAAGCAATGAACCGGATTATAAGGATGAGAAAGAGGTGCGGATTTCACTGATCCTTCAAATTGTGGAATGTGGAGGGGCTAACGATTTGACTATACAAATGCGTTCATTGTTGGAGGACTGGGTATGGTTATGTGATGCAATTTAACATAATGTTCCAAGGGGGGTGGGGGGGCTGGAAGGAGAGTTTTGACAACGATTTCTTCTTTTTTTTCTGAAGAAGAAAGTGAAATAAAAAGTGTATGTTTAATTATAAATTTTGTGGTACTAGTTTTGTGCTTCGTTGCGGTGATTATTCCAAGTCATGCTCGAATGTTGCGCATCTCGTGGTAGCCAATACTATCATAACAAAACGCATAAATAAATAATGTGAACTATACACACGAGAAGGAATAAATAAGCACTACAATGATGTTGATCATTAAATTAACCCTTCACAATAATTCTGTTTTAAATTTGCTACTTAAACGCATCAAAAGATGAACACACGTGCATATGTAACCTATGCCTTCGTCAAATTCCACTATATGGGTTTATAACTTATTTATCCATTTTATTTTTGTTTGTGCTTTGTAGCATTCCAGTGGACTTTCATGATAATGAAAAAGGGTAAAATATTGCCATCAGCATTACAATCAACATTTTAAGGATCGTTTGGTGTAGCCTGCAAGTGAATATTAAACACACATGCTGAAGTTGAGGGAATTGATGCAATGACAACGCATTATGTTATAGGGTTTACCGGCACTATAGCAAGTGGAAAGACAGTGCGCTGTCATCGCCTGCTGCAGGCCGCCATTAATCATCAACTCAGTGCCCTGCACTCTGCATCCAAAACTGGGAAGAAGAGTAAGGTGTCAGTAGAGGAGGCTTTGCAGTTGGCTTCGACGACTGCTTTGGCGGGACAAAAATCGACTGCATTCTCTGCCTCGTATTTGCCCTTGCTACAGGATAGTCCTCTGAGTGTGAAGTACATCAACGCAGATCTTTTGGGGCATTCTGTCTACTTGCCAGGCACCCCTTGTTATTATCAATTGATTCAACGCTTCGGCGAGAGAATTCTCATGCGAGAGGAGGCACAGGGGGGGGCCGCAACTGCCTCATTAGGCGATAGCGATAGTCTTAGGAGGTCTGGAAACACAGTACCATCGCGTGCTGATGTAATCTTCTCCGCCTCGCCCCCTCCAATCAACCGTCACGTGCTTGGCAAGATCGTATTTGCGGATCTACAAGAGCTTTCAGCACTCAACGCCATTTGTTGGCCGCATATTATGGAGGCCTTCAAGGCGCAGTACAGTTCCTGCGTGTTGGCTGCCCAGGAGTCTGGCAAGCGGGTGACCCTTTTTATCCTAGAGGCCGCGCTTCTTTTGGAGATTGCGGGCATGCTTCGGTACTGCACCGATGTCTGGATCACGAGCTGTAGCGAGGAAGAGGCGGCATCGCGCCTCGCCCTGCGAAACGGCCTCGGGGCTGCAGAGGTCGCGCAGCGCATCACCGCGCAGGCGAGTCTCTTCGAGAAGATTAAGACCCTTCGTCGGATAGAATTCGCTAATGGATTAAAACACTTCAACACATCCGAGACGACGTTAGATGAGGGCCTGCGGCAGGTGGATCTAGTCTTTGAGAAATATTGGCGTGATAAAATCAAGCCGTGGCTATAGAGTGAAGAAGTTCAGGTAGAGACAAACTGGTTTGATGATTCTCTCGAGTCGTGGTATTTTATGCAAACCTTATTATTCTATTTACCAATTGTGAATCAGAATTCCAGCTGAAAAGCATGTGTCTAAGGAATAAACGATTGCAGTGAACTCAATAAGAACATGGTCTTGATCTATCTGAGACTTCCTGACTAACGTGTGATCAATCGATTCGAACGAGCATCGTGCTTCCAAGCAATGATAATGGAATAATGAATGGATTTCGTGATCTGTTTCTCCTATCTGCGCGTTGGTATTCGTTCTATGCTGAGTGATTGTGGGAGGGTTTTTTTGTTCAAGCATTCCCAAAAAGCGAGTAAACGGGAAGAACAAATATGAGGCCATTATTATATTCTGACACTCGTTTTCCCCATTCTCACCTTTTCTTTGGCCAAATAAATAAATATCTGTATTTGCTTATTTAATGTACCCCTTTCAAGGCAATAAATCGTTAAATCGCAGGCAAAATACCAGAGATGAGTATTTCTTTCAAACATGCTAGTATCTTTTCCTCTTCCTTATTTCAGTTTTACCTTTTTTTTAAGTCACTGTGTTAAATAAGTAAATTTTTGCACACAGTTACACATAAGCCTATATATATAGAGGTATACACACTTAAAGTTCCATTTATATTCCGAACGTGCACTCTCCTTGAGGAATCCTCAAAGAACTGATCTGTGCCATTTTAAAAGCTATCGATCGCCCACAATTAATATCACGACGTAAAAAGTAAGGGTGCATAAGAAAAAGGGGGTTGAAGCGGACAACCTTAGTCATATCCTTAAAGTCAACACAACTAATAGACTGCTTACGTAGCCGGTGATAACTAAACAGAACGCGTTGCATAATGTCGTATCACTACTCCGACGCGGCAGATGGTGATAGCTTGCTTGAGATGGAGAAATTTACTGTAGAACGCATGGCAGGACAGGGTACCTTTGGTACAGTTAAGCTAGGAAAAGAACGAGCCACTGGAGCACCAGTGGCTATCAAAAAGGTTATTCAGGATCCTCGCTTCCGCAATCGCGAGCTGCAGATCATGCAGGACCTCGCCTCGCCACGTCACCCGAATATTATTCAGCTGCAGAGCTACTTCTATACTCGTGGGGAGAGGCGGTACAATGACATCTACCTCAACGTCGTGATGGAATATGTTCCGGATACTCTGCACCGCTGCTGCCGGAACTATTACCGCCGGCAAACCACGCCGCCGTTGATTCTGATTAAGGTATTCATGTACCAGCTTCTGCGCAGCATCGCGTACCTCCACCTGCCGTCGGTGAACGTCTGTCATCGTGATATCAAGCCTCACAATGTTCTTGTGAATGAAGCAGCTGGCAGCCTGAAGCTGTGTGACTTTGGCAGCGCCAAGAAGCTTTCTCCTTCGGAGCCGAACGTGGCGTATATTTGTTCACGTTACTACCGCGCGCCGGAGCTTATTTTTGGCAATCAACACTACACAACGGCGGTGGACATCTGGTCGGTGGGATGTATATTTGGTGAGATGATGCTAGGTGAACCCATCTTCCGTGGGGAGAACAGCACCGACCAGCTCCACGAGATTGTGAAGATCCTCGGCCGCCCGACACCGGAAGAGCTGCAGAAGTTGAACCAAAATCGTTTAGACATCCCTTTACCAAATAGCTCCCGTGTTCCATGGAGTGAGGTCTTTCTGTACCCACACCCTCCTGAGGCGTACAATTTACTCGGCAAGCTCTTGCGATACTTGCCTGAGCAGCGTTTGGCATCTTTTGAGGCACTCTGTCATCCATATTTCGACGAGCTGCATGACCCGACAACGAAGTTACCAGAAAACAGGGAACTACCCTCAGATCTGTTTCAGTTTCTTCCCTGTGAAATAGAGGCTATGACAGAGAAGCAAAGGGACAAATTGCTTGGAAATAAGGATAAATAGAGGGGGGGGGGGAGGGGGAGGGGGTGAATATGAGGGCCCAATAGCGTAAGCAGATCATAATAGAATGCACGTTATATCAGCTCTATATTTATCTAAGTTTCTTGAAGAGAATGAGAAGAGAGACACCAGGCTAACCGACCAATCACAGAGTTTTTAGTGAGATTTGCAAGAGACGGGGGGTAGGTGGAGGAAATGTCCTTTCGTTGTTGA
Organism: Phytomonas sp. EM1; assembly: GCA_000582765.1. NCBI lineage: Eukaryota > Euglenozoa > Kinetoplastea > Trypanosomatida > Trypanosomatidae > Phytomonas > Phytomonas sp. EM1. The sequence goes on along the minus strand of HF955064.1, from coordinate 155,639 downwards.
TATGTAATTCTTTGACTTAATAAAATCCTTTTTATTTGGTCTTCTAATTTTACTACTACTGTCTCGCTGTAGAACACATCGTCGTGTTCTTCTCTTTACACTTCTCCTAGTGATGAGTAAGATTTTTTCTTGTTTTTTTTGCGCAATGAATCTATTGTTTATCTGCCTGCTATTGCAGGGACGGTCTTGCCTTAAATCCAGTTCTATCTCTCTTTAGAGTGTTCAAGATAATACGGTTCCAATGTAACCGTTTTGTGATCTCACACTATCTGATTCCTCATATCTTATTTTCTTATACATACCCTGGAGGGAAGTTGGTATTCTAATAAATGATTCGCAAGCACGTGCAAATGCCTGAGAAAACGGGGGGGGATGAGAGGAAAAGGAAAGGGAAGAATAAGGAATTTTTGGGAGTAAATTGTGTATCAAAAAAGAACTATATAAATCTGTTGAGAGGGAGGTACAAGGATGGAAGTTATTGTAAATAAATATCTAGCCTTTGGTATCAAGTTCAAGAGTAGTGACATACTATTGGAACCGTAATATTTGATTCTTAGCATGATAGTAAAAAAGAGAGGAACTTTTTTCCCCTCATAAGTTTTTAGAAAGACTTACTTTCACCTTTATTCAAGGTGGAGGCGGGCGTCTTTGTGAACATACGCTTTGCTTCAATTAGTTTGACAGATGTCGTTGTTTGGTTGAGATTAGTTTACTTTTCGATCGATTATATATTTTAACAATAAAAAGGGTTATATGACTCAAAGATAAGTTAAAAGTAGAGGATAAATTGCGCAGCAAACACTAGTTCTTTTCGTGTTTGACGTAAAGGTGAATTTTGCTTTGTAACGCATCTAATATGAATTTGCGTATGTGTGTATGGGGGAGGTATTCTCTCGAGTTACAAATTATATCCTCTGTTAATTCCCTTATTTATGGGCATAACTAATTATTTTCCTTTTATGCACCAGTAAGAGACAAAAAAATGGATCAAAAGGATTTGAGCTGAGGAAAAAATATTGCCTTCTTGTGAATGTATACTAGTGGATGAATTATGACACCTGAGGGGTTGAAGCTCGAATTTTTTCATTTTAGATGCTACAAACAACATTAGAATGCATAGTTGCAGTGTTGTTCCATATTAGCAAAAACAGGTCACATTATCACGTCGAATCAGGTAACCCGATTTCCCGAGAGTTAAAATGTATTGAAGGGCTGTTCACAAAAGGGTAAACAGAAATATTGAAGGGACGATATGAAATTCAATGAAATAGATGTTGGTATTTTTTTATTCATTATTTCAAGTTCTTCAAACTTGGCGTCCTTGTCTTGTAAGGAAATTCCCCTCACACCCTGGGTACTGAAAAGAGATAATAGTCAAGGTGTCTTTTTGTTGTTGTTTTAAAGACCCTCAATATGTGTCGTTGTAATCCAGAGTTAGTGTGTTGTGTCAATATACCGTGCTAATTCTTATGCAATGCCAATAATAATCACAATCGCTATGTTGATGTTAACCAACTTTCCCTTTTCTTGCTCTCTTCAGCTCGTTTTTACCACTTTCTCACACTTAGAGGAAATAAGTGATGCAGGCGCTCAGCGCAATAATGAAGATGGAATGGTGGAAATTATGTGATTCTATGACCGGTCTTGCATAAAATCAATATTCTATCTTTAACGGTATCATCTTTTTATTTTTTTTATGCGACGCAGAGCCAGATATGCACCCACCGGCGGATTGTTGGCCTCCCCGACAGAAGGCAGTCCCAAAAGATGTTCAAAATAGTCAGTAGAAAAACGAGAGCTGCACTCTTCGATGTGGTGGGATTGTTGACATACGTTGTTGAGTGTATGCATTCACACTAGCGTTGACGTGCCATTGTGTCATTTCCTTGGAGAGAATTCGATGTTTGAATGTAAACAGGATAATACATAAATTCACTATTATTGAGGATTTAGTTCCTGATTTTCAGAGGCAAATCATTAGCTCAGTGACTTGCATGTGAGCTAAGAGCTGATATCTTGAGACGATACTCAAGAGAAATATGCCGTCCTTTACCCCTTCACCAGCCATCGTCCCATGGCATTAGACGTGGGCGTTTTTCAACGATGAGGAACTAAACATGGTATTACATCCATTGATCCTTTTCCTTTTGCCCAACAGTTGACTACATACTCACGAGATGGTAATTCTTCTTTCTACCGTACCTATTTCTTCAACTTGAAATAATAGGGGAAACGTCCTATACCCTTTATGCCCCCCCCCCTCTCCCCCCAAACAAACAAACGAAAAAAAATCAAACATGTTGCCGTGAATAGCAATACTGACAGGTATTGTTTTTCCCCCTCACTGTTTTTCCTACATACATATCTGTACATCTATAAACCCTTCTTTCCTATGGCTTCTGTTTCTAACAATCTAGTTTGAACTATCGATACTTCTCTCACAGCATTTGATTTACCGTGTGTGCTAAGACGCGAAGGGTAACCTTTTCTATTGGCTTTGAAATCAGATTTTTTTTAGTCTAATAGCCATAAGTGCCGAAAGGGTATGAATAGATGCTGCGTCCTACCCTTTCTCAACAAACAACATCGCTTTGTGGCTTGATGACAAAGAGAATGGTTAAGGTTGTCTCAAGAACGGTGGTCGTTACGGCTAGGCGTTGGCTCTCAGTCCGGACAGAAGATTTTTTCAGTAGAGAGGGTATTAGTCATGCCCGCCGTGTCTCGTGGTCACCGCACACCACAGATAAGAAGCAAGGGGCCTTTGCCAAGCTGGCGAGGTCGAACTTCAACGATCCTACTCCAGAGAGCTTTTCACCAGAGCCTTACTTCGAGCAAGAAATCGAAGCCTATCGTGCACATCATCGCCCAGACATTTATATTTACAAATATAACGTGTCGCCGACACACATGTCGCTTCGGGAGTAATAAACGTTTTAGTGCTCCGCTCGAAATAGGGGTTCACTTTAACAAACATTATCTAGGCTCAGCAGAATAAAAAGTTGCATAGAATTAGGGAGAGAACTAAGCCATGAGGGGCGAAACTGGAACTGCCACGCATGCTTTTTAAGAATTATTTTCCTTTTTGAGAGCGTCGTCCAAAGGGGGTACCAATACAAGATAATGCCTCTTTTTGATATCGTAAAAAACCATATTATCCTCAGATTTCCTCCATCATTCCCTATCCTTTACCCATTTGACCTCTTTTCAAGCTTATTCTTGCGCTAAAACATGAACTTTTGCAATTTTCCACGCTGGGGAACACTTTTGCGTGCTGCATCTCGGCTTCGGCCCATTGATGTTAGGCGTAGCAATTTGTGTTTGACTTGTGCACGGCTGCATATTTCTGGAACTGGACGAGAAGGGTCTCCATCATCTCCCGCCTCCCTTTCGAATGGGGATGACACGCGGGCATGGTTCGCGCGCCAGGCGGAGCAGTCCGTCGTTCGCGGGCAGAACTCCAAGGAGGCTGCGGCGTACTTTCACGATATGTTGGATGATCAGCCGGAACTGGTGCAATTTCTCAAAGAGGCACGGCTACTACTGCGTGATCAAGACCCTGCGGGGCTTACACCCTACCAACGTGGTCTATTCCTAGACCGCTTTGGGCAATACGCAGCTGTAAAGGTGAGCCAGCGCCTGCAGCGAGCGAGGAGAGAGGAGGAAGCTGGCAAGCGCTTCACTCAGGAAGGGCGTCCAACAGGAGATCAGTACTGGTTGGAATCGGGCAATACGTTGTCTTTACTCGAAGTGCCTAATTATGTCAAGGACGAGATTCTAAAGGATATGTGCAAGGATCGACCTGAGGACAGTCCGGCATATGAAGAGCCACAGGAAATCGAAAAAATGGCGGCCCAGAACAATGAATTTGCTGAGCACATGCGAAAGCAAAGACTCAAGCGGTTAAGTGGGGTCGAAAATTCTGGAAAAGTGGATTAAGGCTTCCGTGGATGGCTGAGGAGTAAGCGTGTGATTTGAGTGCTCTTTAGGTATAATCCGACTGTGATGACTTCTGGACTTAGATGTGGAACTGCAATACTAGAATATCCAGGTAGGATGAAGCCAACTGAATCAAAATAATAGTCATGACTGCTTCGTTCTATTAAGATGTCAACATTTTACTGAACATCTTAATGTGCATGTGTATTGCTTTCTCTCTCTCTCTCTCTCTCCATATGTTATCCATATGTCTATATATAGTTATAACGTTTTGCTAGATGGAGTGATTTACCTCTGAAGTAGTGTAAATACCAGTGCATCAAGGAATGAGGTGCGTGTCCATTGCTCTCTTCTTTTGCAGCTTTTGTACTATTACTACCAGGTTCCTATTCCTATTATATGCAGCTGTTCTTTGGTTCTGTGTGACAATAAGCTTCAATAAGGTACATGGGTATCTGTGCTTTATCTGAACAAATTTAACTGATAGAAAAAAGTGTGTCTTTCTAAGTCATGCCGCTATAGGAGATTTTTTGTTAGCTTAGCATGAATGGCTCTCTCTGCTTGCTATCCCACACTGATATCATAATTCGACTCAACTAATCCCATCAGTCTTGAATATGTGGATGCTGAGCGTGAGAAGCATTAAATTTTGGAGATCGTAGAATACACATGAACTGGAAACTGTTGAAAAATAAAGAGGCGTTTTGAAGCTACTTGGTACTCTTTGGTGCACTCTCTTTGAATTTACTAGACATTAATTAGATGTTGCCGCACTATAACTTCGAATACTTCTGAAGATTAGAAATGTTCCAGCATCAAACTTGATAACTTGATTCACTAAGAGTATTTTGTTATGTCTCAGAATCATTTAATAGAACGCCACACCCCCAGTCGAAATTCTACCTGTTATAGACGGTGGCCATCTTAGCTGAGGCTGTGATCCATTAGCGCAATATAACGCCATCCGTAGCCATTAGGAAGACGATTTTGGACAGCGAAAAGGGTCATTGCAACTTGTCTTTCCGCATCATGGTGTTCACCGAGGACCTTAACAACTACTCCCGCTACTGCACTAAGGTCGGGGAGACTAGGTTCGATTTTATGGATTCTACTCGTGTGTGTGACTCCGATGAGATCCTGACCTATGCAAAAAAGTTGGTGCTGCGTGACGTGGTGATTCGAGACGCGGTGCAGATGCACGAGGACCGCCTGTTAGTGCAACCGCACAGCGGCAACATCCGTGTTAATCGCTTTACGCATGGATTATGCTCTCACTTCACGATCCCTGACTCCCACTACACCACCGGCGTGCCGAATGCCGACCTCGTGCTGTACGTCGCGGCGGGCCCGATCAAGCCTGGGATTCTTGCGTGGGCAATATCGTGCCAAGTTGACGCCAGCGGCCGGCCCTTGGTGGGGGTTGTCAATGTTTCGCCCAGAGGTATTAGCAATGTTTTTTCTTGCACGCGTATCATGGCGCATGAGCTCCTGCACGCGCTTGGATTCCACGGCTTTACTTTTGAAACAAGAGGTATGGTTGCTAATGTGTCGGTTCGTGGTAAGCCAAAGGCCTCGGTGATAACGTCGAGCAGAGTGGTGCAAGCCGCGAGGGCCCATTACGGATGCAGCACCATGACGCACATGGAGCTGGAGGACACGGGCGGCAGCGTGTCTGTGGGCTCGCACTGGAAGATGCGCAACGCGAAGGATGAGCTGATGTCCCCTGTGATTTACGCAGGATTCTACACCGCGATGACCATCGCCGCGATGGAGGATACGGGCTACTACAAGGGCAACTACAGTAATGCTGAAAGCATGGCATGGGGTAAGAATGCCGGGTGCGTGCTGTTTAATGAGAAGTGCGTTATTAACGGGGTGTCGCAGGTGCCGGAGATGTTCTGCGTCACTGAAACCCGTACGAAGAGTGAGTACAAGTGTACGTCCAACCGACTGGATGTAGGGTACTGCGACTTGAGCGATAACATGACCCACTTATCTTCTATTTTCCAGTACTTTACCAATCCGACGATGGGTGGCACTCAGGGGTGGACGGACTACTGCCCGTTCGTACGAGGTTTTTGGGATGCCGGTTGTAATGATGTGAGTTCCAAGGTATTACCCGGCTCTGTGCTTTCAGAATCCGCGCGATGCTTTTCTGCCTTACCAAGCGCTACTCTCGAGATAAGTGGTGGTGAAAATATGGCCGCTGTCTGCGCGCACGTGCTGTGCGAGGAGGCCACCGCGACGTACCGTGTGCGCGTGAAGGGTGCCAGCGATTTCGTGAACTGCCCACGCGGGGGCATCCTTGTGCCTTCGAAGTACAGCGCCGAGTTCAGCTCTGGTGCGATTGAGTGTCCACCATACGATGAGGTGTGCACCGGGAATCCGTCTAGCGCGGTAGGACTGTTGGCAACGGAGGCCGTGTCCGCAGCGGGTACCCCTAGCTCCAGCGAAACTCGTTGCATGGCCGTATTCGGTACGACTGGCGGCGCGCACCACCTGACTCTGATGGTCGCGGCCGCTCTGGCTGGTATGGTCTTCCTTGCTTAATAATAACAAGGAGCAACGCACGTGAGGAGTGAGCCGAATGAAACAAGGCGCAGTGATATTGGAGCACGATGAGATTGAGTCGAATACGGTGTAAAGTGGACCCTGATCGAGCTTCTTCAGTGAAATAATGTTTCCTCTTTTGTATTTTTATAAAGCAAGCGAATCTCTCTTTCCTTTTTTATTTATATTTATATTCCTATATGTACTTTGTTTTCTTTTTCGGACACACGGTACTTATTTCCCTCACACCTGCGATTTTTATATAACGTCCTATCGAAAGTGAGGAAGCCACCACCTAAGTCAGTGGAGATGTTGTACCAATATATCATTACGCGATACTAATCGGGAACGGTGGCAGCGAGGGACAAGGGTGTGAGGCGCACACCCGCGGATTAAGGGGAAATAAAACGAGGAGAGTGGTGTGTGCAAGCACTTGGATATCCCGTCCCCAGTGCTGGAGTAAGTACGTGACGTTCTTTTTTAGTGTTTAAAGCAATTAAAACGTATTAATTTCCTGATATAACAGATATTTATACGGTAATCCGATTCCATACCCTTTTATCCCCTAACGGTAATCATGCTAACACAGCTAACCTTAGTTTGGTCTGAATAGGGCCCTTTGTTACTACGACGACTGTGTGCGTGTGATTGTGAATTCGGAGGAAATATTACGATGACCGGTGCGAATGTCGCAGACGTCGAAGGGTGTGGCGCTGCAGGACGCCGTAGCCGAGTTGCATGGGCGCATGGTGCGCATCTGAATGTTGCCTGAGCAATCCACCTCTCTTTCCCTCCACTCGCTTGTGTTGTGTTGTGTGCCGCAATAGCAGCGCACTCACGTTACCAACTAAGCACACATCCACATCGACACACACCCACATACACATCCACATACACGCATCCACACCCACAACCGCATCCACACACCAGCAGCTAGACGCTTTGTTCACGTTTGCCGGCGCTGCAAGCACACCGGATGTCCAAACCGCACACAGGCCTGTGGATGGCCGCGCTGATATCGGCTGTTGTCTGTTTATTTCCTGGCGTTTATTAAGAAAGTGCTTGTGTGGGACTATATATTCCCTCGATTTGTTTGATTTTAAATTTAGAGGTTATTTACCTTTTTGGCGAAATATTTTTATTTATTATTCTTTATAATTTATATTAATCAAGGCCCCTTTTCTTTAAAAAAATGAGCCTGTAAATGTTCCGGCCAGACAGCTAGGATATGATACTAAGTGGCCTATTTTATAACGCAGGTCATTTTGTTCTTTCGCCAAAACTAATATTTCTGACGCCAATTCTTCACTGAATCGTGTTAGAATTGTGGGATGAAATCTGAGTACGTTTGCCAAGATGCCCTGAATTAATTCGATGTTTTCGCCCTGATGAATCCAAATTGCAAAAAATCTCAGAAGACCTCGTAGACATTGTTTCATATTGTTCAATTCATATGGTCCATAATCAATACCGTCAGCAAAACCTATCGCTTGCTGGATATCAATATCAATGTCTTGAGTGCTATTTTTTCCTAAAAAGCAGTGCATGAGCTTATCAAACTCGCCATGTACTAACATTCCCTGAACTTCGTTGAGTGAATGGATATTCGCTCTTACCATTTGTGGCTTTTGTTCATCAACAGCAGACACTTCTGTATTAGTCAAAGGGTCATGATTGGAGGCAACTAGAACGAAAGTCGGCCGTAATTCTTGCACGGTTGGAAGAAAAAAAGGGACATCTTTTTTCTTCGGTGGGAGAATGGGGTGATTCTTTTCTTTAATCAGATCCAACACGGTCAGGTTGTACCATATGCGACGAGGAACGCCAGAGAGACGTAAGCCCCTTGTTTGGATGTGATCTGAGGCTTCCCATCTCCTATGATTCACCTTCCGCTGCATTGGGGTAAGGTCAGGTGGAAGATCAAAATACTTAACCTCAGCACATGGGTTGGCCCTTTTGTCAATTTCGTGTTGATTATTTACAACCTCTCCCCTTTGCGTGTGCTCGTTATACTCGCCATGTAAGTAGCGCTCATTAGGATCCTGCGTGATAGGAAAGTGCATCCACGGGAGTTGGTCTAGTTTTTTTTCATTTGGATTAAGAATAACTTCGGGAACGTATCCATAGCGCAAATTGTTTACCCACAGGAAAGTGCCACATTCACCAGTGTGTGTGGTTGCAAGAAAAAGGGCGTCTGGATGGAAACTGATAGATACTGCAGGTGAGCTCAAACGATATTGACCAACGCATGCTGCAGCTGCAAGGTCCCACACAAGCAACATGCCATCCCCAGATGCGGAAACAACGTAGCGGAACGAATCCGGTGCAAGAGCCATTGCAGTAATTGGGCTTGTGTGACCCACTAGTGTCCGCACCGGAATGTGCAGCGCCGTGTGTCCCACGACAAGCTCTGGATTGCAATGATACACAGAAATTGTATAGTGCTGTGCCACAATAAACAATGATGAGTCCTGATGCACGCACGACTTCGTCATTGCCTGCCCAGTCGACACGGACTGTCGAAGTTCACCATTCGAAAGGAACCACAACTTGAAAACCCCATCCAATCCAGCTGTAATAATGGTGGTGTTATTGCATGCCACCTCGACACACTCTACGCTATTGTCATGACTTCGATTACCATCTAGAGCAGGATCGAAGAGTTGGCGAAGACCTCGATTTTGGATGTTCATCACCACAGCGTTACCACTGGAGTAGCCCACCACGGCGAAGTTACCGCATTCAGACATAGCCACCGCACGTGCCGTGTGATCGGCTGCTTGAATGCCTGATAGTTTAAATTCCAAAGCACGGGTGTCTATACGCCAACCACACATTTGAGCAGAACCTTGATGTAGTGTCACCGCACTAGCCCACTGATAGTTGCGTGCTGAACACGATGCAATGGCAATGGCAGGTGAAACTTTTAGCTCCTCACGTCCCAGATGCTTCTCTTGGCCTTTCTTTCCCAGCTTTCCTTGCGACAGTTCCCACGAGGCGCGGTCCGAAAACAAATGTGTTATGCGCACTGCACGGTCATAACCGGCTGTAATCAGCAAGTCCTTGTTGTAGAAAGCCGCAGCTGTGCAGCTGCCCATGTGGCCGCGGCGCTCCCGGACAAACAATCCTAGGCCGTCCACGGTGTCAAAACGAAATTCCATCAGAGCATTGTCAGCGCCGCCTGTCACCACGAACGTTACGTCTGCAGGCTGTAGGAAAGTAATCAAGGAGTGTACCGCAGCCAAGTGTGGTGTCTCCAGCACCTCGATATCGCTTCGCACCTGCCTTGTTCGCGTCAGAGCACCGTCCATACAACGGTTCTTTAAGTCCCATATAATAATCTCTCCCAAGCCTGTGCCAGACATTAAAAGATGATCCCTATCCGCTCTAAAGGCCAAGGCTGTAACGGCACCCTGTTTATGCCTAAATGTTGTGATGCTTTCCCCAGAGCCCACATTGAATACCACAACTTTACCATCACTTGTGCCATATGCAATAATATCCTTATGGAAACTGCAGGCCAGGGAAAGAATGGGTGCATAGGTGTCAAGATGAGACGCCTCTGCACGAGTGTACCACACACTCATAGCAGTTTTGTAGTTATAAATATGCAAGGACCCTTGCACGGTAGCCACGAGAAGCTTGTTGGTGTAACCAGGGAGTAATGCCATTGTGGTGGCGTCCTCGTTGTTCCCGATAAGAATTTCCTGTATAAGGCATCCTGTCTTTATCACTCGCACTGCAATACGCTTGTCGTCACCGAGACAGAAAAGCAGATCATCCTGTGCCAGGAGATGTATGACGCTTGGGAGCGTCAGATCTTGGTGAACTACTGTCCAAAGCAACTTGTGATGGACCCATGCGTGTACCCGCGGGCCCTCTGCGGCAAAGCGATACTTCCCACTCTGAGCGACAGCTCGCAAAGGTTCCTGAAGGATTGGCCCACCACGAATCATCAGCAGCTCTTTACCTTTGAAAAGATTAAAGGTCCTACCGGCTGCTACCATCATGACTGGTGTGCCATAGAGCATCGTACAGCTAATGGGAACACTGCCACAGATGCTTCCAACCACGCGAAAGGGCTCGAAAGATGCCATTTTAAAAAAACTCCCGTTCTTTTTTATATCCCTGTATTTAAGGCTGTTATATAGACGCGTATGTTTTCTAACTTGAGTTAAGACTTCACTTTTTGGAACTTTACGGCAATCTAAGAAAAATAAATACGAAAATGGGGTTAAGATTAATGTCGTCTCGTCGCAATTTCCAAAGGGCACTTCTGGCGATCTTTTATAATCCTGTAAAACAAAACCCTTTACGTGAAATAATAATCGTTGAATAACATGTAATGAAGTTAGTAATACACAAAATTATTCTCACCGAGCACCGTAGGCTCTCCACAGGGAATTTTATTTTTCTTGCAAGGCACCATTTTAGAGAGTTGCTAAAAGAAAAAGATGAGCTTCTATAAAAGGCGCCGTAAGATTCTATCAGAAAAAGGATAAGCTAAAAAACTAGAAATGGTTATAGCACCGACGATTTTTTTAGATTAGCAGTTATGATACTTCAAATTGTCATGTTACAAAGATCTTTTGACCGTCCCATAGGATAAAAGGTGAAGGTGTCGATATCGGAGGTACACCCAGCTGACGAGAGTTGGGTTTCATTCCTTCTTCTTACTACATGTATCTCTCCCCACCCCTAAAAGGAAAACATGCAGAGCAATATACAATACATCAATGAGTCATATACTTCATAAAAATAATTTCCATAAGCGCATTACAGTAGGAATAATAAGAGTATTTTTCAGTAGTTATTTCTTTGTTTCACAAGTATCCAGAAAATTCTACCTGATAGTAAGGAGGAGAAATTCATACCTGAAGAAAAGAAACGAATCGGCTGTGATTTCATTGAGGATCGTATATATATACATCCTTAATGAATTTTGGGTGGTACTTACTGTAGCGAATAGCCTTGGAGCACGCAAAAAAGAAACAACAACGGCTAAAGTAGAAAGTAATCCCTTCATTTGACATGACAGCACCTATTTTGTGTATGCGTCATGGAGTAGAACTACAGAGAATGCAACAATAATGAAACGCCGATAAAAATGGGAAAAAATAAGTACAACAAAACAAACTAACTAACGGGGGGAATTACGCTTTCCTGAAAAGAACACTCCCAAATCTAGATATTTCAGATGACGACACAATCTGCGTTACGGTTAGCGGATTAAGACTGACAATCTGATCTATAAACCGAGATGTTTCAAGGAATGATTTATATATGGCGTCTTCAAAGTTGATTCCAATGGATTTCTTTGAATTGAAGCTTGAGATGATGGCATGAAGGGCCCACGTGCTACGCGAGGTGTTAATAAATCTGTTATACGACAAAGGAGATTGTACCTTGGGAAGCATTTTAAGCGTAGTTCTATTAAATCCCAGCGCTTTACTATCTTAGTTCTTGCGCAATGAAAGAGGCTCAACAGGTCTCATAGAATTGAAAATGCTGTTCCCTAAGTGTACGGCTGGCGTGCCAAATTCCTTCTCATTGTGCAAGCCATGCCCCATAGAGTTGTTCTTCCAGTGGCACGGACGCCCACTGCAGCTAATGTCATCAATTGCATCCACGATCAAGACTTCCATTTCTACAGACCGTGAAAAGGTCTTGAGGAAAGTGTCTAAGCATATGTGTACACTGAGAAATGTTCTAGTTTAAAGTCCGTTCGTGAAAATGCTGATCGGAGCTGTTTTAGGGGCAGCAAGTTCAATATCCGGCATTCTCACTATCTCACCTTTTCGAATCTTACCGCCGAGAGTTTGTCTGTTGAGAGTTTTAATAAACGAGGTTTTGTTGACCTTGTACCTTGCGCTGCGTCACTAAAGAGCACTTGACTTTGTGAATGGAGCAGGTACCATGTGAATTATCGAATATGACACAGAGGCGAATGTAGTTTTTTCCTGACATAAGTACAATAATGTCTCAATGAAAGTGGACTTCACTCCTGCTTGTTAAGCTGATCCAAATAGAAAGCGTGGGGCTCTCGCTTGCCAGTCGCCATGGAGAATGGGCAACCGCGCCGTCTGCTGTAATTGATCTCGTTCGGCTTGTGTGACTGCAGCCGCATGATTTGTATTTCCCCTCTTCTCGAGGGTGACAACATCCAAAGGTGAGACAGTTTTGGTCGTGCCCAAGGAAAGGACACCGGGTCATCTACATCATTTGTAGATCCGAAAAACGCCCTTTTTCACTCTTCACATCAAACGTATCTTTTTGAATGTTATTGGCCCAACTTACTTCTTTCCAAAAGCTTTCTTTACCGAACCACGACCGTGTTTGCACTTTCATAACAGCTCATTTTAAACATTGCTCCATTTAGCATGCCCGCTCGGCTTGATACCTCGTGTGTCCTCACGATCTAGCACATTTGCAGAAAATGCAATCCGATGGTCCAGATAATAGCTCAGAGCTTGATTGCTATTTTTTTTTGTATTTCATTGGTGTTTCTACTTTCACTACAGTTTAGATCCGCTGTAATTTGACTGTCGGCAATTGAGGTTACCATGTAGTCGACGTTTTTGGCTTCCCCATCGGTTGTATTCATATACATACTACCGTGCGTGTACATGCATAGTCAACGGTGCAGCGGTAGCGGCAAAACAGTAAAATTTACCGTAGACAGACTTCCGCCGTGCATGTACTTCAACTCCACCTCCACAGTATACTGAAGCCTAACGGTGCCATTATCATAAAAAAATTCAAGGATGATGGTAAGACAGATGAAAAAGAAATTTCAAAGAAAGTGTGTATGTTTCAGCCTTAGGCCGTAATTTCACAGCCATGGACTCGCCAGAGACACGACAACAACATTCCACATCTTCATGATTACCTTTTTCATGGGAAGCACTACCAGGTAAATTGACATTGCTGATGTAATCTTTTTCACAAAACAGGTGGTATGTCGACGCGTTCAATAAATTCATATCGAGCATCAGGACGGCATGCTGCCCGTAGTACACTATACATAGGACACTGCGCGTGGTCATGATAAACCGATCAGAAGCATAGGCTCATCCACGACCTTACACCTTTATCTTGAGAGCACAAACGTCCGTAGCGGTAGGAAGTACGAAATGTATCATAACGCACAGTACATTACCCGGATAGAGTTGCTTGTCGCGGTATAGTTCCAAACGGGAGTCGGTTCTGCAAACCACACGTTGATGTAATTCTTTAGGTATTTTCATCGCTTCTTCCCATGATGACTTCGCTTACCTTTGAGCGTAGGAAATAAAAATTAGAACTATGGGCGCAAATTTGGAACGAAACGAAAATGGTCAAAAAGGGTCTCTCTTAGAATTCTTACCCTTAATCTAGGGTAGGAAATAATTCAATTGTGGTAGTAAAGGAATTTGATTTTTGTTATATTTTGAATATATTGAGGATTATCTAGACCTACTTAGGGAAAAATTGAAACAATTAGAATCGAGTAAGAATTGGGAAATTTTCTTTGAATGTTATGATAAACTCTGCGAGAAATATTTTAGGGGAATAGAGTAAAGCATTAAAAATTATATCGATGATTTTCATTTACCTAAGAATAGACTCATTGAAACAAATGATTCAAGCACAATTTTCTTGTGAAAACGTGACCACTAATTTTAAAACCAAACAAAGAGGAACTCGAGGCTTCTGTCCCTTCAACATTTATCTGTAAAATTTTGTTTTCAAGTTTGCCGTAAAGTACGCCTCTTTTTGACGGGTGGCTGCCCTAGCGGCACCTCATGAACCGTCGTGCTACTCGTTGCCAATGTCGTTACGCTATGTGAGTCTGGGAACTCGAGAGCGGGCCCATCAGTATCCCCACCTACGACAGCAGGTGTCAAGTCTATAGTAGGGGATGCTGAAGTAAGTGAAATTCGGATATCACCTTCAAGGCGTTCCGAAAGACCGTCTGCACCTGTTGAGGTCGCTGTCGACCGCATAAGTGTAGTAGCTGGCTGCAGAGCAGATACCGGTATCATGCGTAGAGCCTGCGAACGCTTTTGTTCCATCTCGCAAGCCTGCCTCAGAACTACAGCAAAGGAGGTTCTTAAATAGTGTAACTCTGCAGAGACGATATGGGTTAGCCGGATGCCTGGAATAAACATAGCGGTGCCTTCGGCTTCGAATATTGACATGCTCTGTTGGAGTTTGCGCTGCCGCATGGACTGAAGCTCGCGAACTAACCGTATGACTTCCGCCACATTGGGGACGTCCTCGTGAGCTAATTCGCATAAGTTTTTTGCTACTTCAAAAAAAAAAAATGGGAGGGGTTCAAAAGTATTGTCGTTTCTTTGCTCACGTGCAACCACATCACTGAGATGGCTTAGAGACAAGTACGAGGGCAAAGTGATAACGCACGTGTCCGTCTGGCGCAGGTGCAGCGCCAGCCACAGTGGGATCTCAACAGGATAGTTTGGTGAAAAAGGTCCATAGTGTCCACTTATGCAAGTTACGCGTCGCATCGAAAAGCGCGGCACCACTGTAATTAGCGTATCTGCGGCAACATAGCTGGAGAAATGATAGTCGCTAAAGACGTGACCCTTCACATGAAAGGGATCACCAGGGTTGTGACTGCCTGCACCCATCACCGCAAGCGAACTCGTTTTCATTTCAAAGCGACTAATGGAACCTCCGCCTTTATTTTGTGTGTGAGGCTGCCTACCTTGATCTTGTATTTGTTGTATAATACACTTACAATAAAATATACAACTGCCTCAGATATGTTAAAGGGAGCTTAGTTTATGAAAGAGAAAATAAACATTATCATATATAATCTTCAGTTTATAAATTTTGCAATGTGTCATGGAATAAAAAGGAACCTCTATAGAATCCTACCTCCACTTGAGCTGAAGATGGGGAGATAAATCCAAACAATTAATAAATAATACATAAAATATGAAAAATGGACATATCATTTGATTTTAAACTCACCACACCACCATTACATATAACGCAGAAACGGAGGGGAAGGCTGCGACTATGTTTTTGTGTTTCCTAACTAATCATCGAATGTTATCAAGATGGAGAAAATACTCTCTCAAATTCCTCAATTTTGATTGAAATTTAGAATAGATTGAATAAGAAATTTCTAGATTCTTATTATTCGTTTTTCCCTTTCCCACTACAGCAAGTTACTGATATCCAACTTAATAAAGGTAGATAATATGTGGAAGTAGTTTTCTCCTCAGACATTTTTGATTGTAACACCATAGTAGCCTTAAAAATCCCACGAATCATCGATATATGTGATTCAGATCAAGACAATGACAGTCATCAACCCAGACCTACATTCCGGTGCACTGCTTTTGATCCTCCCTCCCCTATCATTGTTTCAAAGCCCAATATGTGAAGCTGGAGACTGACATCACATTAAAACGCGCAGCTTCATCGAGGAAAGTAAAAATAAAACAACCAAGTAATTACTGTTATTGACGATTAAAGCATTGGATAAGCTTTTATAGTAACCATTCATGATTGCTGGTGTCACCTCTTGGTTCAAATTTTCACCCTCGCAGAGTCACAAATGGAAAATGAGGAAATGAGATAAAGAAAGATAACGATATTGTGCCGTTGTACTCCAGTACATTCTTGGTGTCTCACAAAATGATGACTAGACACAATCGAACATCCAAGAAACGACAATGTAACGAACAATAAAGCTCAATGCGGTGGTGATGATCTGAAGACTGATCACTACTGTTGTCAATGTCTTTTCGTGCATGTCGCCAAACACAACTAGTATCAGGTTTAGTAATGTGTAGTTACGACTATTAGTAAGGACATCCCTGGAGGGGATCCATCTGGGCACGCGGTGTTTTGGACAACTTACAATATTAAATAGTTGAGGTAGAGAAATTATGAAATTAATAATTTGTGGTGTGAAAAAAAGAAGAAGCGTTTTGCTGTATCTTCCCATGATGCCTGCAACCGCAAGAACGGTTCCCGCGAAGTAAGTGTAGCTATCCCCGACAAAAATTCTTGCAGGATAATGATTATACTTCCACAAACCCATACTCACCCCGATAAAAGGAACAAGAAGCAATAATGCGCGTATTTGATACAGATACGATAGTTCATGGTTCTTTGTTTGCTTAGGATCCCCCTCAGCAACGTTTGCTAACCCAAGCTGCACCAAGTTGTGAATCACACAGCCAACGGCAATGACGACACTCTGCCCCACCTCGACACCATTTACGCCAGCCAATATATTAATACTATTCGTGCAGAAGACACACAACATAGAAAGGTAGAAAAGATAAAAGGGCCCGAGGGCAAGCAGCAAATGACCTTGGTGGTATTGTACCCAATGGTAATTTGTCACCCGCCGCTGCAGAAACGTCGATGAATTATTCGGTATCGACGATAAGACATAGTTCCACATGGTTTCTACATAATGCGCGAGGACCGGTGGGATTAGGATGGTGGTACTGCCCCTGTATGTCATAATCAACGGCAGTGAGCCAATGACAGAAAGAAAAATTTTGTAACGCCAGCGCACATCCAAAACGTCGTCAACAAACCCTAGCAATAACATAACAGAGATGGTTGTGAATGCTCCAGAAATACCTGATATATCATCTTGCAACAAGAAAATCAATATGATAATTACAGATAGATACACTGCTCCCGATAAAATTCCAAGCGACTCCGGTACAGACTTCTTTTTAAGGTCCTCCACTGCACCAGGGGTGTTGGCACAGGCGTTACGCTTCAACGCAAGCAACTGGCGCTCCTGAGGGGTGGTTTTGTTGATGTCGATACCGAAAAGATTGCGCCGAAAAAGAGTCTGTGCAGTTGAAGGGATGTAATATAGTGTCGCAAAGTAGGCTGCAATCCCGCCAATGGTGATAAGCGAGAGTTCTACCGCATAGTGAATAATACCATCAATGGTTGCTTGTGTATATATTCCCAATTCGACATGCATAATACCCAAGCCTATGGATATATGATTGACGCGTTGCTTAGTATGCAATATGTATAGCTAAGAAAAAAATTCTGTAAAAAGTCCTAGTCTCAGTTAGATCACAAATCCACACATTATATGCACACGTTGGATCAACAAAAGAGTTGAAAAAATACCACATTGCACAGAATGCGACAATAAAGGTTTAAAGCTGTTCTTTAATACTTCCAGCCACTATTGCAGGTATTTTTCTACCTTGTTACTGAGGGCTTTTCTAATCACTCCACATATCATCATCTCCAGTGAACAGACGTCCCCCATTCTGACTTTGGTTACGCAGAGATCGCAACGGAGTGCCTTTATTACCGTTTCCACTCTCTAAATCACCATCAAAATCTCCTTGCTCCTCCTTTATGTCACAATCACTATCAGAAACAAGTGAAGGATCACTGCTGCTATCAGTATCAACTTCGGAACCTATCCAATCGTCATTCGGCACAATACTGCCCTTCTTTAGAGAGATGAAGGGTTTAGCATCAACAACAGTATTTCTGCGGACAGTCCTACAGAGGCCCCCTACACTTTCTTTTGGCATTCCCTTCAGAAAGTCTTTGTTCGTAGCCTTTAATTTGAATACATCTTTGCCATTGTGCGTTCCTTGCGCTACCTCACGGTGGTCCCAAAGGAATCTGCGGTCGATAGGCTTCAACTTCGTGAGGAAGGCTGCTGCTTGTTGCAGAACCTGCCGCGAAAGGTTCTCCTCTGAGGCATTGCCACCGCCCTCGAGATCAACAAAAAATCCTCTATGACCACCACTTTCCGTATTCGATGAGGCAAGTATTACATCTTCAATGATCCTATCGCGTCCTTTGGATTTACAACTTTTGATGGAATTATTAGACTTACCTAACCTTCTCTTCTCTCGAAGTTTTACTGCACAAGATAGTGGCAATGATGAACGAATATTATCTTCCACACTTGTCAGATTTGCGTCTTTTATTATCATTGCTTTGTGCTTAGTCTTCTTTTGCTTCCGGTTTGAAGGTGGGGATCCTGACATAATCGTCTCATGCTGGGCAACCGTCTCCTTTTGACTCAACGGAGCATTACTTAAAAATAGGTTGGCAATTTTCTCAAGTTCTTTATCTCTTAGAGCCTGCTGAAGTGGCTCTGTAGAGTCTGTGTTTCTGTTCAATCGCGGATTATGATCTGTGAAAAGGGGTGACCGTTGAACAGGATCTGGGCGGACACGGGGTTCACCCTCGTGCAGCACATCGTATCCTACTAGCTTTTGGGTTCGCTTACTGGTCAATCTGTAGGGGTTTCCCATTATTTTTAAAGAGTTTCGTACGAGACCTCTTCTTTTTCCGTTCAATAGCGCCTCATGAAGGAAGGAGACAAAAACAATTAATAACAATAGTAACGAAACATGAAAGGGTAGAGAGTTATAGAACAGGGGTAGCCATCGCAGTCCATCATGCCATAAACAAGATCCACGTCGATATATTTTTTAAAAAAATTACACACGTAGAAAATCTCTCATCCTCCTTATCTCTGCTGCTGTTCTGCAGATTTCGTCTATACCAAAAACAGTTTAGGGTTTCTCAACCCTCTTACATGAGTAGTTAAAAAAATTGGCAACAGCAACGATAAAATATTCTGTTGTACATCAAGGAGAAAGGAGCGGGCACAAGAAAGTAGACCTTTTCCGTCTTATGCAAATTTGAAGGAAAAAAGGGAAAGGCAGCTCATAGGCCAGTGAAATATGTATGTGGCGCATTTACCCTTTTAATACCCCTTTTTAGGGGCTGTCTTATCCATGCATATTTCAGTTTTGTTAGATTGATCCTTTGAAAGGTACTCTTTGGGCCTAGTTTTTTTTCTTTTTTTTCTTTCCGCCCTTCTTCAGCTTTTTCAATGCTAGTCGCGTAAACATGGCGCGAATGGCTGATTGAAGCTTGGACGCTGCCTCGTACGCTGCGCCTCGTTTCTGCTCTTCCGCGACAGTAGCTGCTACTTCTTTCTGGTGCTTCTCCTCGCGCTGTGTCTGAAGGGTGAGTTGCACTTCCATTTCTGCCTCGCAGTCGCGTAGTCGCTCCGAGCACTGCTGGCGCGTTTGCTCCGCGTCGAGCTTCAGTTCCTCTACCCACTTGAGTTTGGTTTGATTCTTGCGACTCCAATCCACACCCATCGCATCCAGTTCTTGGATTCGGTTGTGAAGAAACTCAACGTACATTTTATGTGTGTCACTTTCCACTTGGAGGAGTTTTTGGTTGGTTTTCATATTCTTAGTCACCCCTCGCTGCTCCTCCTCTGCTCTGCGTTTTTGGCCCTCTGTAGCAGCCTCCATTGCTGCCTTTGCCTCTAACGTGCGTTCCTCTAGAGCACGCTTCTTCTCACGCAGCTCGAGACGCAGCTCTGATATCTTAGCGCGCCGTTCAGTCAGCTCACACTCCTTGAGACTACGCTCTTGTGCCATGTTCTGCTGTAGCTGTTTCACATTTTGGTTAAGCTCCTTTTGCTTGCGAACTAGCGCATCAGCCCAGCGCTGCGCAGCCTGTTCCTGGAGTACCTTTTGTGTGAAGCCTAGAAAGGACGAGGTGAGTGGGATACGGGGCTGATTGGGAACATTTTTCACAGCACGCCGCATCTGCATTGTGCTTCCGAAGCGTTTGGAGAGTGTTGAGTGCAGCGTGTTTGTATGTGAAAGACGGGAAGGAGGTGCTTCTGAAAGGTCATCTTTAAGCGCCCCTTGAATGTTTCCGAACGAACGCATCGAGGTCCCACTCATAGATCGACATAAACTTGGCAACTGCTGACATGAATTGGAAAAAGTACCCATCCCTAACCCTGTTTGATGAATGCCCCCGCGTTGAGAAGAATAGCGCGTTGATTCTTGGTACCCAGTCGTAAGCTCTGTGATTGTGTCCTTCAACAGCGTGATCAGTTCCTCTCGTTCATTGGAGATCTTACGCCAGTTATCGACGTCGTTGGGGTTGTCCTTGAGTTGAGTACAAAGGACTCGGCGATGCTCGCGCAGCTTTGCCGAAACACGCATGAGCTCATGCTGTAGTTCATCTCGTTCGAATTCACCTGTGCGACCAAATATCTGCTTTGTTCTCAGGCTAGCCTCAGTAGATGGAGTCATGAGCCGAGAGGCACGAAGAAATCCCTCATAGCGTACCTCAAGCTGCTGTTGCTCCTTCAGAAGCTCAGCAACGGTTGGGCGACCGCGGTAGGTGTCCTTAGCTGACTCAGCAAGTGCGGCGGACACCGCAGAATATGTCGAGTGCATCGCAGCGGCACCATCGATCTGCTGGCCACTCCGTGTGAAAAGCGCCGCCCCACGCAGCGCAGTCATACTTTCGACACCGCCGCTATGTGAATAGATCGAAATCTTGGAAGTCCCATTTGGCACCGCTGTTTCTTGATCAGCGCCAACGCCACTGAGTGAATCGGCTTCGTGCTTGTTGATCGGGACGTCGCCACCCGGTGCGCTCTCATCCAATAGAGCTAGTAGCTGCAGCCGTTGCACTGCCTTCTCAAGGACCGCCACGACGCGATTCGCTGTAATAAAGTTGATCTGCGCATTAAAAGGTGTCTGACATAATTCCAGAACGCGAGATGTGGCTGACAGTAAGTTCTTCGGTGTCATTCCACCGTCATGGCCCGTGCGCGCCCCTCCAGCCCCATTACTCAGTCTTTGCGAAAGACTTCTTGCTATAGCTATCCTCGAAGAGGCTCTACTGTTCGAGAGTGGCCTTAAGAGTTTTGGGAAATCATTTGAAAACGTCAAATCTGTCATCAGGCCGACTGGGATGAAAGCCCCAATTAAACTTTAGCAAACAATAATCAAAATAAACGAGGAAGAAAAAGCTACTTAGTCTCCCTTACCTAACTATTCCAAGGAGGAAATTTCATAAGAAAACAAAGAGCAAAGGAGCGTAAAGGTATTGAATAGTCGTGGAATACTGATAAACCCCTTTTTTCACGATGGTTTCTACATGTTACACATCGCTACCCAGTGCCCACACAGTGAGTGGAGCTAAGCCTTTAGGTCGTTAATATTTATTTTTCACTACAAGGACTCGTTTAAAATTTAATGTACACCCAGACAACGAAACTGAATTCCGTTTGCAGCGATCTAGGAAAGAACTACGTTCGCCATAACTTTATTCAGTGATGAAAAGATTGGATGAGGAACTACTCCTTTGCTTGAATTTCTATAGTAACACATACTAAGAATTTTGTTGCCATTCCAATTTGCACACTGTGCATTGAAAGAAAATCGTCTGTCCCTCATCTGCGCTCCGAGTTTGCCGCGCGAAAGTTTTGCACGGGCGGTGCTCCCCACAGCCCTCGCATAGAGCCTCTTCAATGACACGATTATCGATCTCGGTAATGCCCACCTGCATCTTGCCTTGAACTGGAGATCCATCCACTGTCTCGCCGGCAGTCCCTTCACCACATGTTGGATTAGCATTGACATTGAGGGAACACATCACGTGGGACACCAACGCATTGATCGTGTCTTGCGTAAAGAGGCGAGCCGCTGCATACAGTGCAGATGCATGTGAAAATGACACCGAAGGCACATGTGAAATTGTAGCATTTGTGTCTCGGTGTAAGGTGCCACAAGCTTCACAGCTCATTTGCACTCGCGCGCATGAATTGATGGGAAAGGGATGACCACACACAGAACAGCTAAGAGTACCGAGAGTGTAGACGCTGTCAGAGATATAATGAGGCCTAACATGGTTTAGATTAGCGCAAATAGAAGGCATTGTATCACTTGTCGCGGCAAACCTAAAAATCGTACTTCCCAAGATAAGACACGTATTGTTTTCCCGTCTGTCTACTCGAAAATAATGATTATTGATGAAGATACGACGCAAAAGAAGATGTATTGTTGAGTCAAAACAGAATTTCTTTTATCTCAAGCCATTATCAGATGATTTGCGTGATGCAAAGTTTCCTTTTGATTAGCTTTATTTCTTAACCAGTATTACTTTCTCTTCATCATTGACATAACTGTGAAGCACTAAAACAAGTGGCAGTGAGGGAGGAAAGAATTGGATTTCATCGTATTAAAACAAAAAGACATTCACTTTAAGAGGTGGAACACTCTTGAATAGGAAAAAGCTCTCTCTTGTATCACCTTTTATTGCATAGTCATCGCTTAGGGGAATATTATTTATATGTATTGAGTCCTTAATCTGGCTGCGTAAGTTCCACTTGGCTTCACGCTACAGTACCACCCCACGCTGCAAATAACAGCCATAGAAACCCCGGTGACAATAAAGAAGAGTAATACACAACTGCTGTCTCTATTCCTTTAAAATGAGAGAAGAAACCTTTAATTTGTTCATCTCACGCATTGTGACCTTGCGCTTGATACCGTAACAAAACGGGCATTTCATTTAAAGGACATCGAAAACCCAAATATGTACAATCCATGCAAACAATGTTATTTTTGAATGTATTTATTGGCAAATAAATAAAAGATAAGTGTTTTAAATGTTTTAAATCCTCTAAAGCAGAAAGAAATTACTATCGATCAATTTGCCAAAGAACAGAGAATAAAAATGAAGTCAACATACTGCAACCTCGCAGCTTGTTTGTGTTTTAGGCATGGATTATTTCTAATATCGCCGATAAAGTCGTCATGGGGTTCACACCATTCCTGCAGACTCTATTTAATGCAAATATTTTCTTCAGCCAGGGATTATTGAGCATGGAAGCCTACTGCGTTGCCCGAACACCACTTTTGTTGCTGATTCTGTAAAAAATGGATTGTTGATAGCCATGTTTAGTTTGCCTGAAAAAGATATGCTTATATTGGTAAGACGCCAATAATAAGAATCTCGGAATATCGCTGCACGAAGAACAGTGTGTGCATGTACAGCAAAGGGAGTAATCTATGGATTAATAGAGAAAGGGAAGAGTTACTGCACACGTAAATAAACAGTAGACAGCTTGTGTTACAACACTCCTCGCTTAGTCTGAAATCACAGATATTTCAATCTAACTGTGATATAAAACACACCCAATAACTTGTTCCACATTAGAAGGTTATACATTCAGGTACTATGATTTGGAATTGTCGAAATTTCACGCTTAAAGAAAATATACAAATAAAATGTGGCGAAACACACAGAAAACCCCTTTAAAAGGGGAAAAAATACGATGCGCTACACCACCAAGGCTGGTAAATGAGGTAAAAGAGAGAATGACAAGTTCCGTACCACAAAGTCTTAAGAATTCAGTCAAGCTCAAACAAAAAAGAAATAAAAGCAGCCTAATGTACTTCACCATTTAGTGAATAGAGTAGAAAAGTTATCATTTTATTTATCAATAAAGAAATTTTCTAGAGTTTTTAAATCAATTAGTGATAAATGAAAATCAAAAAGCTCCGAATATAAGGTTAAGCGCTTTCCTTCAGAATTGAAACACATATACATATTCATACACACATATTCCTTGAGCGACTTAGAACAAAAAAGGATGAAAAAAACTACGACTTTTTCCAATAAAATAGTATAAACATTTGAAATACAAATGTGTTTTCATGAATGACATTACACAACGAGAGGTAGTTTAACGACCTATAGACTTTAAAAACGCATCACTTCATCTTCCGAATACTCCCATTCATTCCCTCGGAAGGATCCCTCGGGACAGTATGTTGACCCACAAGAGTACTGACATTCTTCAAGCTCATAGTTGGCATTATCTTCTTTTTCAAATGAGTGCATATCGGACAAATAGGCACCCATCACTAAAACAATGACTGAACCTATACTAACCATAAGCATCATATAAAATCCACTGTCATATTTATAGTCACTATTTTCGAAGGAGAATTGCTCATGCATAGTATCTTGACACATGGGTGCATAAAACATATACAACATGCACGCACTACATATGGTAAACAGTAGAAAGGATAAGGTGGAGAAGAGGACTACAACACGGGCAATCCATACTCTAAATCTGACACAGAGATAAATTATAGAAATAAGACACGACATTGCACTAGATGCTGTGCCGATAGCGTTCGAGTACAGGGAAAATATATGCAGAAGTCGTGCGCTATCACAATCTAAGTCATAGATACGCTGACTGCGGGTTTTTCCGTTCTCTTTTGTTTTTAAGCATGAGTAATAGATGGTTTTTGTCACGTTATCCTTATCTTTACGGTAGATGGGTACCAGCATAGAGGTAGACGCTAAGACCGTGAAGAGAGCAAATAGAATACAAAGGGCGATACGAAGACCTGCCATTTTGATCCCTATATATATATATACCTTATTAGTATTTATTTTTTTGAGCTAAATATGAATAAGAACAATAATTTTAGGCCCCTTTTCCTGTGAAATAACGGTTTCCTTTCTTCTGATTACTTATAAAAGGAATACCTACAAATGGTGTACAGTGATTAGTTATAAACGCATGTGCATATGAAAGCCCCTTTAAAGAAAGGGAGATCGTACACATGACAAAATTCTGTTTATGTAATTATATTTTATCTCTCTTTCTTACTAATTTGAATAGAAATGTACTATGTATTTTTTTCCAAACTCTACATTAAATTTCTTCGGCATTTTTTTTACCCAAATGTCTTTAGGCCTCAAATAGGGTCGAATTTTTCGGTGTTAGAAAAGAAATTCAAAAACCAAACACCTTCAAGGGAGTTTACCAAATCCTCAGCCTCTTGTTCCATATATGTACATGTGTAATAATAATATTATAATTTGATGCACTAAACGGCAGCTAATCTTTTCACATTCAAGTAACAAGATTCAGATTAAAAAACAATGTAATTTATATTTTCATTTCTTTTAGCATCTTACTTTGTCGTTAAATAACGCTTTAGGTATAACAATATAAATCAAGAAAAAGTGCAATTGTTAGAGATTAACTTTTTGTCTGTCCATTCAACAATCAGCGAAGCGACTTGAGATGTGTCGAAACGACAGATGATAATGTTATCTTTCGAACTTCTCTCTCCGCTACCGCTTCCCACACCATAAATCCTGCGTAAAGGGAGTTAACAGCAAGCATATTATGTATGTGAAGCAGCATAAAATGTGCATTATAAAAGACGTTCCGAAAGCGTAATCAGCATCCTTAAAGGAAGCAAAGCTGTTTGATTTGCCTTTGCATCCAGTGTTTTGATAAATGGAAATTCCAACAATAATGAGAATAAACTCTGACAAGAAAGACAATGCTAATAAAAGCAACAACGGCAACTTAACCTTTAGATAAAAGAAACATTGTAGACAAGACATAAGAAAGGCATAGAGCCCAAAAACAACTCCCATAATAGCAAATGACTGCAGCGTCATGAAGCGATCTCGCTCCTCTTTACAGCGGAGTCGATGGTTGCGTATCTCAGGAGTGGGTGAGGCGATCACTGATGTGCCGCCATTATCCAATTCGATTTTAGTAGTGTGCATCGACCATAGGGTAACAATGATCTCGCCACTCTGAGAGTAAGTTTTGCTCAATTTACGCACAAAATATGGTAGTGGAATGGTCCCAAGGAGTGCGAACACAAAGGCGACAAAACTTAATAACAAAACGCTATACCGAATAGTATATTGCATTTTCCTCCCTTAAAAAAAAAGACAGAGGGACCTAGTAGAAAAGATAATTACCCCTAGTATTGTCCAATTCCCTTTATGGTGCTATATTAATTGAGATTTGGCAACAAAATAATTCCAGTAGTGAATACATCAGCTGCACCTACGTTTTTGTGTAGAAATAGGAAGATCCATTCTCCGTTATGAGTCTATTTACATGCAAATGTTCATATGAGGGTTTTTGTTTCAAGAATTTAGAACACAGCTTATAAGCCATTTGAAGAAATAAATTACACATTTAATATCAGTAAAAAATAGATAAACATTCGAGTAAATATTTTAGTTTACAAATATATATATATATATCGACACATCATACTTAACTATTATGTTAGAAAAATTATTCCCTTGTTCACCTATGTCATGTTTTCGCATGTGTGTTCAGATTCCACCCGGTCCCGTTCTTGCCTCATCAATAGGCATAAGAATTTTGGGAGAAAAAAACACAAGCATGATGTTTTGGGATCATATAAAAAGCATAACACTAGTAATAAATTGAAAAGATCTTTTTTTTGCTATGTGCATGACATGCATGGGATAAGAAAAATCATACAGATCGTAAAAGTATAAAATATCTTCAATTAAGTATATACATCCTTTTCCCCATACTAAATACAATTTTTAAAAGATCTAAGAAATTTTAATTCCTAAGTATCTACACATTGAAAGTTATTGGTGAAGACTTGTACATATAATAAGACAATTAGATATTCATTTCCCTTATGTCAAGTATATATGATTTTTAGAGGAATTTTCCTTCAAGGCCAGTTCAACACTTCAGTGGAGAAATCCACTAAAGGTGAAATGATCAATTAGCTTAGTACAGTTTCACGTATTATTTCCTTAGTACCATAGTAGCACTCAATCGAACAAAATATCAAGAGAGATTAGTGAGATATTGTGTTATATAAAGGGGTAAAATAGAGAAAAGGAAAATATGAAAAATAGTAATAACTACAATTACAATCAAAAGGATTTACGCACATATTTTACAGCACCAAGTGTGGGACGGTTTCAACAACTAACCAAAAGGAGCATAAACTCCTCCAATCTGATAATTGTTTACAAATATAAAGACAAAGTACTGGCAAGCAAAGAAGCAGCAACGCAAACTCCATGGAATATAAACTTAGATTTGGAAAATTTTATCGAGGTAAAAAAATCAAATGACGCTAGAGTCCCCGTACACTCTGATTGATAAACTAGTTCAAAGACTTCAAAAGCTGAAGCTGAAACGCAAATAGTGGAAAACCATGCCATAATTATCACATACTTTATCGTATAGTTCATGAAGAAAGTAGTTATTGAAATCACTAAGCTTCCAGTTAGGACGCCGACAGATACAAAGGTAAATAACTTAAAAAGGGCATATCTCATCGCCATTAGTAGACACTCCGGTACACCAGCGAGATCAACGATGTCAGTTGGGGCCAAAATAAATCCTGCATAACTGATATTTGAGACATTTTGTGCTCTTTCTAAAGACCCAAACGATTCGTTTGCCTCCGAATACTGTAGCACTTTTTTATCCTCGGTTGTGGTGTTCACTACTTCGGTATTAACAAATGAGACAAAGGGGACCTTTATTTTAAACTGAGTGCCGAAAAAGCTGAAACTGCATTCACCAGACATCGCGATAATAATAAATACATAAATAAAGATCATGTAGTAACGAGTGCGAAGCATGGTGTCTGTTATTGCAGATGTGTGGCCTTGATCCTGTTTTTTGCACGATTCTTTAGCTTTCTGCCCCCCAATTAAGATCAAGGAAAGTTTAAGACAAGCGTTCTTTTTGTTTTTTCTTTCTGATCGAATTGTGGCCTTGTTTGCTTTCCTTGGTTAATATCGCTTCCTTTATCCGTTTATGAATGTAGCACAGAATAAACTAGTAAAGATGGTAAATCACAAGGCATAAGGTAGAACTAGGAAACAAGGAATTACACTCATGGAAAAATGACTAATATTACAGTTGAAAAAAGAAAATAGCCAAGTTTCATCCACATATACCGCAGACGGGCATTTGAAGTACGATACCTAACAGCATATACAATTGATACTGTACCCTCCCCTTCCAAAACGTAGGAGAAATTGGAGTGCAAAAGACTAAAAAAAGAACCAAAGGGCAGTCCATGGACAGAACTGAATGAAGACGAATGCTCCTTTAGTTTCTCCTCAAGACCATCAGAAAGACAAATGGATTCATTGTCTTATACATTGCTACCCACTTTCTTCTTGTTACAAATGTCATTAAATCACTATGATTTTAGTAAGCACAGAAAGGAAAAACTTACAAAAAATCTGTTTGAATTAGTTACCATTACCCACATGTTAGGCTCACATGAAATTGATAGGTAACAATGGTAGTGAAACGCCCCCAATACAGCTTAGGCAGACATTCCCTCCTTTCCTTATCCCTCGTTGGACTGCAATGAACCACTCAGGCTGTTGTGACGCATAAGATGCCGCCAATTTTCAGGGAACTGCGATGGATTGGAGCGATGCAGTGGGGTCACCATAGCTGGGCCACGTGGCATCCATACCCAGTGTTGTGGAGTGTTAGCCTTGTGCCAGCGAACCAAAAAGCGTCGCTTGGCACAGTGATTTTGTTTAAATAAGTTAGTCGGGAACTTGGGCTCAACATCCCCAAGAACCGGCATCAACACATGTTGGGACCATTCTCGGTGCAGCGCACGTATTCGGTTGAATTCCTGTGTACGACCATCAAGGGTCTCACGCATCATCCAGTCGCGTAGGCGGTCTAAGTGGTCGTATGTTAGGCGTACAGGACGCGGGAGCCACTCCACTGGACCCTTATCATACCAGGCCACGTTGTCACTCGGTTTGGAGCGCATCTTATTGTCTCGGCCGAAGCCCGTACGTTTTGGGCGTGGGTGGGTTGTACCTAGGATTGTGTACCGCTCAGGGGTTGCCGCACAGATGACGACGGTGCGGCGCATGGGAATATCCTAAGACTATTTTACTTTTAGAGCACCTCTCCACTCTTTCCTTTACGAGATAAAGGGGCGAGAAAAGAGATGAAAAAAAATGGAAGATGTAGTAGTGTGATAGTTTCAGCGTGCTTAGCTTAAACTATCCACCCTTACGTCAGAATGACACAACATGTAGCTAATCATAAATGCAATAATGGCAAAAATAGTACGTTAGGTTCATGGGCATTGAATCAATCAATGGGAAATAATCTGTGAAGAAGCGAAAAGAAACACCTTTCCAATTCAACATGGCTTACTTTTAATAGAATCACTTACCGGGTGCTTCATTTTACAATGCTGCAATTTCGTAAACAATACGAAAACTATAAAATTAGAAAAAAAGCCACTTCCTTTTAGGGGAGAGCATCGCACACACCACAGTCGCACCATCTTCCCTCGCACGTCTGAAAACTTCCGAAAAGACTTTTGGGTCAACGGTCACCCCAGACCACAGCCACCGAACCCCGTCGTTATGCGGCTGTCCTTCAGAATTGAGTGGCTCTAAATACTCTCCAACACTAGTGTGCTCTCCATCGTACGCTTCCATCCCGCGAAGCAGTCGCTCGACAAGATCCCACTGGGCCGTTCGTGCCAGCATCAGAAACAGAATACTAATAGAGTTTCCAAATAAAGGCGACAGTGGTACAGATACTTCGGCATCCCTAATACTCTCCGTCGCTTTTACAGCTCTGGTATGGAGAGGAGAAAGGTGGTACATAGCGATGTCAACAAGGTCGCTCCAAATATTATAGGACGCTTGCTGTGCGTTTTCAGTATGTTGCGCACAATTCGTGGAACACCCTGCTAGAAGCACAGCTAGTACAGACACAGTAGCTGGACTTACGCAGCCGTACCATGACAAAGGTGGCGATAGAGCCCCTTCCTTCAGTCTATTATCCATTGCGAGCTTCAACTCCTTCAATAACAATTCGATACGGTGTTGTAGCGCAGTCGGAACGTACAGCTCTTGTAGGCTTTCAAAATGCATAGCTTCATCAGCGTTCCCCACATCATATGCATTATCACTCGAGCTATGTTCATTGCTATCCACAAAATATTGTACCTCACGGGAAGCATATCCTTCCCGCATCGCACCATACCTTGTGAAATCTTCATTAGAATCATGTGCCCTATTACCATTGTCACGAGATAATAATTGATGGCCGCCATCCACCCCCCTATCATTTTTGACATCAAATTGCTCCTGAAGAATATGATGATGTGTGGCATATCCACCTGTATAACCACCCCGACTGCACTCAAGCTGCCTATGGTTTGTCTGCAACCATCGAGCCAGGTCTATGAGGGTTAGACATACAAGACGCTCCGCTAAGCTATCTACTATCTGCCGTATGCAGGCGGAATCCAAGTCAGGAACTGCTACTCCTGCGTTACTGAAGACTCCCCTATTTTTGTGTGTGTTCAATGCTGTCCTCAGCTCCATCAGCCATCCATGCGATCGAGCGTCGACTTCAATGTCGAGCTCACCGGCAGCACTCACACATTGGCTAGAGGCGCCGCTGCTAGTCCTAGCGTCAAGAGAGCATAACGATGCAAGCCTCCGCTGGAGATGAAGGTTGCGCAGGAGCAGTGCTCGTTCTAACGGAGTCCATCCGGACTTCTCACGAGATTCACCGACTTCGGCGCTATCACTTCCATGTCCACCAACAGGGAAAGCATGATTCCCAAGATTATCGGCATGAATAAAATTGGGATCCTGGCACCCGGACCCGACGTGGAGTATGGTCCGTGCCACAGCCTCACTCGACGGGGATAAACCGTTTAGGTAAGACATTATCAAAGCCGAATTTTCGGCCCAAATCTGCTCTTGCTCTAGATTTTCCGCCTGGTCGTCGTCTTTTACAAAATGCCCGTTTTCAAAATTAGGAACCAGAGGCAACGTAGCACTCACCATGCTGAAAAGCATATTTAGTATTTTCGCAGGATACTTGAGTCCAGGACTCTCTTTATCGATAACGTCGCTAGAAGATTTATAGTCTGCTACGGTGTGCCTCCAGGAAAATGCGGAGTCTCGTTGATAATGCTTCTTGGACGCTTCTATTAATCGCAGGGCATCATGCGCATTCCAAAGCTGTTGCTCCAACCGAAATGCTTGCCTACCATAGTATATTAGAGAAATGATGTCTAAGCTAAAGTGTTCAAGAATATCACGTGCCTGTGGCATCAAAGTTGCGCGCACATCAGCCTCAAGTTCATCCAGATACCCGATCCAAGCCTCGGTATTGAGAACAACACGATTGCTCTTTAAGTTGTCATACGGTTTGTCTAGATTATCAGCACAGGAATGGGTTAGGAAGCCTGCACAAAAGGCAGTCTGGAGTGACAGTAATAACCAGGGCTCTTTGGCCTCTGCCGCACACGCTGTCAGTGCAATTAAAAATTTTGTAATCGCGCGGAGCGGCATTAGAAGCTCACTCGTGTCAGTCTCAAGGTTGGTCGTGGACTTAGCTGGTACGAATGACATAAGAAGCCGCCTCACCACTGCATTCTGTTCCTTAATAGGGGGCAATACACTGCCTAATCGATCATGTTCCTTGACGCTATCGGGGCGAATCCTGCCACCCTCCGCGTACATGTTTATGGCGTGATTTGCCGCTCTATCCTCCTCTTCCTCACGAGATTCCACAGACGGCAACCGCATATTCCTCCGAAGTTCATCGAAAAAAAGGTTCATTTTACCAGCGGCACGCCACACTGGTAGTAAGTAATGCATTAAATAGTGGCGTGTGTAGCAGTTGTACGAGTTTGCATAGAGTAAGGGAGTATACCAATCAGGTTCTCCACACTCTGATTTTTCATCAATCGCTGCAACATTATTATGACATCGATGTGGCTTCGGTGGGCACCATCCATACTCAAGTAACTTTTGCAACTCCTCCCTGTTGGTACCCACCCCGCAGAGGTCGTGGTGGGTAGGGAAAGACGAAAGCAGATGAAAGTTGGCCGCGCTTTCTGGCAAACAGCTCATGAGATATGCACCTAGGATGGATGTTAAATCTTGCAACAAAAAGAGTGGATATGGTGGTCCACGAGGTTCGTCCCCAATAATGTAAGAATTTAACCACAATGTCATCGCTGTGGTATAGTCACCGTTTATCACATTTATGTGGAACATGCCGAAGACCAACTCATCGCTCAGAACAAAGCCCTGAATAGTGGTCAGGCGTTGAGCTTTTTTGTTTATGTGCTGCAATTCTTCAACAAGATGGGACGGCAATGCCTCGATATGACGCGGAGCACCACTGTACTTTGCCGTTGGCTCACTTTTGGAAATGCCCGCGGGTAGAGGTGCAGCAGTCGTGGAGGGAACGCGATTGAGGTCAAAAAACTCATTAACCTTCTGTTCCAGCGCGCGAGAACGAGACAAGATATCCTGACAGGCCTCAACCCATCTTTCAACGGATCGACTTTTTATTGATAAAAATTTGTCTTGCTTGAATAGTAGAGGTTGAAAAGCGGGTATTACTTTGAGTGGTGAGAGAACACCATTCCATACACTACATCTGGTCCGCTTCATTGGTTATTGTGATGCTTTTATTACAATTTTATCCTTTTCAGGTGCAAGTATCGGTGTCTACCCTTATAACCTATGGTAAACAACGGCAGTGGGGCAAAAAGATATGGAGTTCACTGGAAGCTACAGAGAAATATTCTTTGTAAGAAAAAGGACGGGAGAAAGCTGTATCTTGCAAATGGTAGTTCAGTTGCTGTTGTTGTTGTATTTGAGTATTTCAAAAGCTTTCAGCCTGATGGTTGTACACAGAATGAGGAGTTAAATATGAAGATGAATCCATACTCTTGTCTAAAAAAATCGTTGAAAAAATACAACAAACACGTAAAAATAAATAAAGGGATACATAAAGAAAGAAATAAAAGTATACTATGAAACTTGTGTTTGCTTTTTACCCAGTTAAGTACGCAATTCTAAACATCCATACACTAAATCAGTTTCCAAAGAAGAAAAAAATAGTTACCATATTCAAATGCATTTTATTTTGACAACCCTCTCCCGACGCTGTTATCGATGAAAGGTCATGCATATGATTATAAAAGAATAGTTTTTCCTTTCCAAGTAGTTTTTCCATCCTTTTGCAAAAAAAAAACGATGATTTGATTCTCCCAAGCCAAGTAAACATATTCGTTTTTTAAAATTCAATGACCCATGGAGAGGTTTCACGCACGTGATCTAATCGACTCCCCCCAACTGACACCGTTGTAGGTGGGCTTACTCCAAAAAAAGAACGAACTCTATACTTCATGGACGGCACGCCTACCTCATGCCCTCTAAGCGTCGCTGTAAGGCGTGCGACGAGTGTCAATGAATTTGCCTCTTTATTTGGTTCCACAATACACCCCAGTCTCTTAGCAAGCCATACTCTATCTTCTTGAGATGCTACAAGAAACCTTACATAGTGCAGAAGAAACGTAGTGTTCAGATTATCACGAATCGTAGTATTCTGATGACGGACCGCATCGTACAGGGAACCCCTCGTCGTCGTATCCGCCTCACTATGCTTTAAATTTCTCTTAGAATCGTGAAGACCTCTGTCCTCCTCTCGATCACGTTTAACATCTTCCGCATGACGTACATTCTCCTGTTGCTCCGCTAGTGGCCTCAGCCATGCATCCATCTGCGGTGGTAAATCGTTCCAAGTAAAGACCAATGCGTTTAGTGAATCTGCACAGCTAGAGGATACCTGCGTACCCGACAGCATAAGCGTGCCGCGCTTCAGGTAACACTCCAACCGGACATGACAATAAGCTTGTTTCAATAATAATACATGCTCCTGGTGTGATTGTGCCTTCGGTGAAGGTGGCTGTATCTGTGTGTTTTTAGTGCCGTCATCCCAGTACACTTCGCCACTCGCCAGCGGGATCTGTTTATCTGGGTCTCGTAAGGAGTCCTGCCAAGCCGTGCGAAGCCTTCTAGGGAGAGCAATGGTTAGACTGTAGTTGGCAGGTGTGCGTGTGCTAGCCATCTGCCCACCTAACGCGAGGAAGGTTGTCACAATCGAGCCGACACGCTGGAATAAAGGGAGGTCCGTCCGGACAGAGATGTTCGTGCTCCCCGTTTCTGAGTGATCGAATGACTTGGGCTTGCCTAACCATCTCTTGTCAACCTTGGCAACTCCCGGCCACAACGACACTCTCGCCCCAGCTTCCCAACATCCACCAGTCCAGTAGTTGCTATATTCAACTCCTGGGAAAGTATCTGGCAACTGTATAATTGCATCCTCCCGCCACGACGCCGAGGAACTCAGTGGCTTTACGCATGGGCAAGCAATCAACTCGCTTCCGACACTTACACACACCGAGGCGTCGTTCTGTTTATCGATATCCTCATTTTCCTCTTGCTTGATAGAGGCTAGTAGCATTGGACTACCATCTTCACTCGCGCGCCAGATAGAAGTGTAAAGGTAAGGCAGCAATGCATAGCGAAATCTTAATGCATCGCGAACACCTGGGTAACTCACCGCTAAGGCAAGCCTCGACACCACAGCATCCCACTCCCTGGAAGGTACTCCAAGGAGCTCTTCGGTTTGCATCAAAGGGAATATACTTCCCGCTTGAAACCATCGTGTTAGGAACTCCTCCCTCTCTGGTAGTGGCAGCTCCGACCAGATGGCCTCTCTCTCTGAGACCCCTTCAGCTATATTTACACCAGAAAAGGGTATCCCCATAATGCCAAACGAGGTGCAGTCATAGATCGAGTCCCTTAAATGCTGCCATGCTATTTGAGAGCACACAAGCGGCGCTGCAGTCGAGGACGATAATTGATCACCCCTTGGTGCTGCCTCGACAACTCCCTCTCGTGAAAATAACCTGTAGTTCAGGAAAACTCCACCAAAGCGATGAATACCAAGGTAATAATTTTCAGTCGTGACGAAAGACCGGCGATGGTAGACGTTTCTATGGAGCAAACCGTAATGCACTGCCATTGCAACATAGGTGTTGAAAACATTATGTACCTGTCGATGTATGATGCCACGTGTGTGACCAACACTCATGGGCAACGTCGAATCTGGAGCTCCAAGCAGGACTGGTGCAGCGTGCTGCAGCGCCACAAACGTAAAATTAGTAGACTTTATAAATTTCTTATATTTAAACATTCGGCTAAACCATTGTCGCGCTTTGGGACTCACAAAGTCAATGACGTGGCTACGCCGACCATCTCTTGCATAAGCTACCCACCATGTATCATCATCAGGATTCAAGCTGATGAAATACCTGCAGCGACGCCCTTCATAGTACAGCGGAGAGCTTTGTATAATGGGTACAGTAGGAGCTACACGCACTATGAAGGAGCGCCGACCGTAATGCCACAGTTCTACCTGGATATGCATCGGGTCTGGGAGGACATTATGATCCCATGTTAATGACGTTCCGTGCTGATTAATAGTTGAAGAGGTCAAACCGATTGATTCGAGTGGGACACGACCGTCCCAAAAGGCGCGATTGATGGCAAGCACAAAATTAGTGGCGTTATTCGTAAGGGGGATGCGTGTGTGGTAGTGGTAGCCGAGTGCCATTAGAGGCGGCATCGTCGGGAATCCAGTCAAAGTGTAATACTGTTTTAGCACCTCCGCAGCGGTGGGACCTGGTAATAAATAGATTCGTGTTGCCGCGGCACTGCTCGTGAAATTAAGCTGAACCGTGAAGCCAGGATCGGTGTCGAAACCGCCTCTGGCCCTAAGTGATGAAGGCAATGTGGCAGTGCTAACGGAGAAGGGAGACCCGTTAAACCAAAGTATGCCCACTGTACGAGATCCAATTACTTGTCGCGGTCGGAGGGAGGAACAAAAAGACGAAGATCCATCAAGCTCAACAAAAACGAGCGGTAGCACGCCTACTTCCGAAGATCGACCGTCCTTGTCATAGCCCTTAATGGATGCGATATAGCGGAAACCATCAAGGGGGATACGAAGGGTCAATCGATTGCTAAGCATACCACGTGCCGGCCCCTCACGCCGTGGCAGACCATAGAGTCGTATCACACCATCGAGGATGAAAGAAGCCGCGAGCGCCTTAGTTCGAGTGGAATCTTGAAGTTTCTGCTGGGTGGTACCAATGGAGACGAACGGTGGCTTTACCTTAAACAACTGCACACGGACAGTCATATTCCCACAGTTACTATCAGGATGCCATAGTAACTGTGGAGGTGAGAGTTTGTCTTCTTCCGCGGGGATTGCCTCGATCAGCGGCTGGGGGTTGTTAACCGAAAGGTGATTCAAGTCTGATTGGGGGAAAAAGAGGATGCCGCGCTCTGCCGTAGCAGTGGAGCGGACTGCTCCGCCTGACTTCCGCCCCACTAGCTCAGCCTTTACTTGCTCATCGCGCGCCACCGAAACGGCTGAGACTGCCATCGGAACCACATACCCCGGATCTGGATGAGAATTTGCTCCAGTGTCTCCAGGTAAATACTCCTCAACAAGGAGCTCATTGGGGAAGTGGAGTAGCGGTGATTCCACTGGTGTCAGAGATATCACAGGCTCTCGAGATGCGCGTCCGTTTCCCGTAGCAGTTGAAAAAGGGGATACAGCCCAGCGTTGTCTATCCACACGCTGTCGTAGTAGCTGAATACGTACCTTACGAAGAGGCACTAGATGCTTATCCGCAGAGCTTAGAAAAGGGTCAGGCCCCTGGACCCACTCCAAGGGATTTTCCTCATCTGCCGGATCATTGTCTTCCTCGCCGATATTCTCTTTGAAATCACTTCGAGGATCTGTCAGCGCAACGACAGACAGGTGCGGAAACAATTGAAGGCGGACGAAAGAAGCAGAACTTGCTAAGAGATTTACTGTTTGGACCAATAGTCTGGAGTGGTTTGAGAAATTTTTCGTCAAACCAGCTCTGGAGTCATGTCTCTCAGCAGACTTATTAAGATTCGATGAAAGAGAGAGGTACTGCTTAAATGCCTCAGATTGCCCATTTTTCCTTTGACGTCTCATTTCTTTGTGCTGAAAACTATTTTCAGCAATCACATTTTCGCTTCCAGAGACTCCATTAACAATTGGATCCCTTCCGTCAGACTTAATAGGAGAGCTTTCCTCACGAAACTGCGTCGTAGCGGATTCCTGGTCTGGAGAATCTTTTACAAAGGCTAGTTGGGTACACCGAAAAATGAATGAGCTGATAATAAGAGTAAAAAGAAATAAAACTAAATACCGCTTTCGGTGTAAAGATTTGCTACCAACCTTGCGAATGAATCTGCGCCTTCTCATGTTCAGTGTCTAATACAGCTGTCCTGCCACTCATGCAATTTCTTTACGTTTATCTGCTAATGTTTAGCCAATGCTTGAGTTTGAAACTTGTCAGAGCTACCAAAACAATCAAACAAACCAGTAAATAAGCAAGAAAAATAAATTATTTGTGACAATCATCCTATCTCAAAACCAATCAGTGTTAGTATACAGAATAATAGTAATGCATGTAATTTAAGCTGAACCTACTTCAAGCCTTGTGAAATAACAGGTAAAGAAATATTTAAAAACACTTCGAAAATACAACTTTGAAGGAAACTTTCGAACTCACATTTGTGGAAGGATCAAAGAAAATAAACAACCAAGTACTATTTCCATCAAATTGATCAAAGGAATCATATTATTTATGATTTTGTAAATCACAAATAAAAGAATGTACATGTTCTTCCTTTGTTCCTTTTCGAAATTAAAAAAAAATAAACGGTGCAAGATACCTCTTCCATACCAGCCGAAGCATTCTTCATAAATATTAGAAGTATTCAAGTTTATAGAAATATTGTAACCATTTTCGTTCGCAAATACTCCTGCTCTCAATCAATTGGCTCCATGTTGTTGGTACTTTCTTTTAACAACGAATCTCTTAACTCGTCCAAGTGCCTCATGAAGTCCCTGACGTCCCTTTCATGTGCATAATTCTTAATTTCCTGGACACCGTAGAGCTTTTTAAGCGCCTTCTCGCGTTCCCCTTGCTCAAACTCCTCGATTGACATTGCTCTAACTTTCCCTTGCTTTCTCATTACCACAGGATCTATAGTTGGACTAGAAGAAGAATTGAAGGCGGTGTCATCAAGTCGGAAAAACCGCACCGAAGAAGAATTCGGCTTCAGAGACCCCGACTTACTTTGACAATCGACTACATTTGACCTTGGTGGCAAAAGTAGACAGCGACGCGAAGCCAACTCGATTGGCGAGTCCTCACTGTACGGCACTTGAGTGTATGCATGATCGTACGCCCTAGTCTTCATTATGCCTCGCTCTACATCAGATGAATTATTGTAATGCTTTATGACTGGTGGCATTCTCACTATTGATCCCGGATTCCTTTTCTGAGAGGATGAGGTAAAAGCGTAGCCTTTGATATATGCTTCCGTCTGATTGATAGATGGTTTCGCTGGTTGGGCATCATTGGATCGATCAACGGCACTACAAATCCTGGTAACATGACTACCCCTGGATAATGAATTTTTGAAATTGAGTAAATTGACATGTGAATGTGCTGGCATCTGCGGAACAACAGGATTTGGACTGCGTCCGACAGCTTCAAGCTCCATTCCGCATGCGGACGAAGTGCCTTCAAGAGCCTCCCGCTGCTCGAGTAACGACGTTATTGGACAGAGAAAAGCTTTAGTCTCTTTTTTTGAAGCCTCATTTTTCAAAGGTATACCCATCATTGGAAGCTGAGAAAGGGAATATGACACATGTGAGACCTTTCCCACGTCATGAGTTCTCTGGTGCGATGGCCTTGATTTGCTATGACCAGCTTGCACACTCCTAAATAATTTACAATTAGTATTTCCATGAGGAAAAAATTCTTCCTCCATATCATCTCGGCAAGTTTCCGCACCGGGGCTACCCTGAGAAAGGTTAGCCAGCATTGCCAAGCGACACCACAGGTAGCTGAAGAGGATCCCAAAGCCCTGCAGCTCAAACATGTATTGATGTAGCGAAGACATACCTACACGTTCCTCCTGCAGCCTCATCTCCCATTGTTCTGGGAAAGAAGCTACCGACTCCAAGCCGTTTGTGAAAAGCATCAAGATGGCCTCACTAAACCACTGCAAAAACGAGCCCAAAACGGAATGTGTCCCACACGCTGCAAAACAGCTACGCACACGGGCATCGGTCGGATAAGCACCAGACTGGACAAGCTCTGTTTTCATCAAAGACGCCTTTACAGAGGACGGAGATAACGACTTTTGAGGTTGTTTTAGAGAAGTTTCGCTTCCCGTATCTATCTCTGAATCTTTAACATAATTTTCCCGCAAAACGCGTAGAAAGTCGTGGAGTTGCATAGCACTGGGAGCGGGCGGTAAAGCTGAGCTGGAATGAATTGCCTGCCCGACATGTCGAGATATTCCCTCAACACCTACAAATCCTTTTGAGGGTTTACACATGGGCTCCTTTCTGAAGTTTACGGGGGAAAAGGTGAACTCCTTACAACAGGGGAAAACTCTGAAAAAATACCCAATTGAAAGAAACAATGATTATGGAATTTCTATCTTGCTTCTATGAAACATAAACTTGTCTATCATACATAAGTAAACTCTACAGCATCATAATACTTTTGCCTAATAAATAGCATCAGTATGTAGCAAATGACTGCACCTAAACCAAATACATTTCTTTTGGGAACTAACATCAACCGGGGAAGAATAATTCTATCAATAGAGAAGGAAACCATCTTACAAGAAGAATGTTTCCCTATTGTACATCATTTCTAAGGAATTTGTCAAGATGCGTTTCCCCCTCCCCCCCCTCTTCAACAAGTATGACTCTTCCACAATGCCGAAGTCTTTGTCTCGTTCGATACTACTGTCGAAACCTTGAAAGGCACGCCTCTGTGTAAGCGGTGGATGACCTTCATGTCCACAATGCGGCGCAGCGTTTCTTTCTCTGTATCATAGATTGGTTTATTTGGTATGTACAAATCGGTACCCCCAACTCCAACATCCCTGCTATTGTCAGTCTGCTTATCAATATCACGAAAGCAACTATGGGCTGGTACACGAAATTTTCGATTATGGCTTGAAACAGCGTTTTGGGGCGCTAGCGGAGAACGTGCCGTCAGTAAATACAATTTGTTTTCAGTCTCATCATCGAAAGAGTCGGAGTATTTGGTAAGGTGGGTGCGGGCCGCGTCGCCCTTCTTTAAGAGAGACTGACCATTCTCAGCGTTACGAAAAACTGACTTCGCAAGAGACGACGCAAGCTGGGACGAGGGGAGGTTTTGTGGAGGCATCAGAGGTCGATCGGGGGGGTGGGTGTCCTCCCTCTCATACGAACATGACATCACCTGAGCACGGGTGCTTGGCTTGAAGCATTGTCGGTAATAATGTGCACGAGCAGCCCGTTCCTCGTTGGCATCACTTTTGACGGTAGTGGCGTGTGCCTCCGAATTTGTCGGGCATACACAAGGCCCCGTAAGCGCAGGAAATTTAAGCCCTTTTCTACTTTTGTTATCCCTTTCTTGATCTTTGTTGTGAATGAATCTGGGTATACCATTAGATGCACACTTTGTTTTTGAAAGAGAAAGAGCACCACTAATATTTGAGGGTTTCTGTTGGCGCTGCTGAACTACGCTGCGAATCAAACGAGAATTGTTGGCTTTGATGTCATCTTCAACACTGGTATTCCATATTGCAGTTAACGTGCCGTTTTCCATGGTCGATTTAGGGCTTCCAGACGCACAACGAACAGTACCGTATACTCCAGGTATGGTTGTTGTAGAAAGCAAGTGATGCGCCCGCTCAGTAGCACACCGATATGCTGCGGCATCAGCTTCGTCTGCCTCAATACGATACTGCGCCTTTAACTCCACCTGCACTGACTCAGCCATACACTGTACTCGATCTGACTCTTGAACCACCTTTATCACGTATCGCTTCATAGCATAATAGTTGCTAATGTGCTGACGACAGTAATACCCTCTAAAACATGCTTGAATTCGAGTTGAGTAGTAATCAAAAATAGCTTGACAATAAGCTTTCTCAGCTTCTACTAATTGCACAGCAAGCCGCTTCCTTGCCCTGTAACCACGATAAAAGCGTTGAATATGAATGATGCTGCTACGAACCATCAGGTAGACAGTGCGCTGCAACCACATTCTGATGGCGGACTGGATCCTGACACAGGCATGCGTTTCCCATGAGGCGGCGGCGCTTGCCTCACGCATGGCTTCTAGAACAGAAAGCACCAGACGTGGACCATAATTAGGGCAAAGAGAAACACAGCGCAATGTTCGAGGTGCAGGAGTATTAGTCCACGAGAGCTTGAGATTATCCGACCCGCACATCTCAGCCGCCGCGCATAACAAGGTATGTCGCATGCACACCTATTTAGCCTAATCTTATTTTTCTGGGAAGACCAGACGATCTAAGCCTTTGGGTACACCAGTGGTGAACACTAATGGAAGTAAAACTGTGTAGATATACGCTTTTAGAGATAAATAATGACAGAACAGTGATAAAGAGCATTGGCAAAAGCCATTGGCTATATCATGAGTTATTTGCAAACAAAGCTGCGACTAAGACATAAACTAATTTTTGTATTTCAGATAAACATACTCCAGAATTCAACCTTTTATCAAATTAACTATTGAATTGGTAATTCTTTCTATACTT
Organism: Phytomonas sp. EM1; assembly: GCA_000582765.1. NCBI lineage: Eukaryota > Euglenozoa > Kinetoplastea > Trypanosomatida > Trypanosomatidae > Phytomonas > Phytomonas sp. EM1. The sequence continues at coordinate 113,948 of HF955064.1, read as the reverse complement.
CAACCCACGCATAAGCACATAAAACTAGCAATTTATTTACGACGGAAACTCACATTTTAAAATGATACTACAGTGAATCGGAAGAGTAAAACGAGCAGTAAAGAGTAGCTGGACAGCGCCTGACAAGAAACACTAGAAATGCAAATAAAAATGACCAAACAGAGGAAGAGATAAATAAAGGTGTAAATACTCTCACAACCCGCTCAACCTCAAAGTCTTGAGTATATTTTATTAAGAAAACATCGAATATTGTCACGAAATAAAGATAAAGTTGAAAAAATCATAGAATAAAGAAAAAAATACGTAATTAAAATAAAAACTAATATACAAACCAAAGGAAATGGCCATAGCAGGAAAATTACAACAGTGGAGCATCAGG
>HF955064.1:84055-100587 GCA_000582765.1 Phytomonas sp. EM1 | reverse complement strand
TATATATATATATATATATATATATATATATATACGTAATCTATAGTTTGCCGCTACTCACGTTCATAACCTCAAATTCTTACTTTAGGATTCGGTTCGAAGTCTCTTGGCCTCAAATCCTTCTATGGGACCTTCAGTAGGGATCGGTGCGGAAGCCGCTGGAGTGACATTTTTGGGTTTCTTGCGCACCGTCACATGCCTCACTGGTCCCGTGGTAGCCAAAGAAGGTCCACTCCTGCTACTTTGAGCTGGAAAAAGTGAGATGGACTGGCTATTGCTGTGATCATTCATCCCGAGCACCTGCCCGGTTGCTGAAATAGGCATTGATAGACTCTCTGCATTCAGCTCTGCTGCACCACCTGGCACAGAGCTTAAGAAAGGATGTTTCTCATAGTTGCCAACCTCATAGAACTCATGAGCAGTCGGCATCTGTTCCGCATCTGCCGCAAATTGTTGCTGGATCTGCTCTTGAATCTTGTTAAATCGCCCATCCTTCATGTCGCGCGCATCATCAAGCATGTCCTTTATGTCGTCTATCAGCTCAACCGATATTGTACCAGTAGGGTACTTAGCGATCTCGTTTAGGGTGATTTGAAAACGCTCCTCCGCACCAGCAAAGTCACCCTCCTTAGCAAAACAATCTGCAATGCCATAGAGCGCACTCACAACACGGCCAGCGGGTACCGCGTCCAGATTTTGGATTTGCAAAGAACGGTAAATAAGCAGCTCCGCCTCGTATTCACGCAAGGCGGCATCGTAGTCTTCCTTTTCTATGTTAAGCTGTGCCAGAGCATTATGGACTTCAGCAAGAAACAGCTCCGTAGCCACGTCATCGTTATCATTCTCTCTCTCCTTTTTCTGAAAGGCTACACGGGCAACTTCAAGATTGATGAAACACGCCTCCATCGCCTCCTCATCGCGCGGTTTCAGGGCATCCTCCATGGTGCTCTGGGACTGTAGGAGCCGCAACTGGGATAATGCATAGTCTAGAAAATACACACCACATTGAGGAGCGGTGGCCCCGTACTTCTGAGAGAAGTAGCGGACCACGCGGTATTGTTGATCCAAGGCATCGGAGTAGCGGCACTCGTTATAGGCCTTGAGACCCTCCTGTCGTGCCTCCACCGCTTCCTCGTCGCATCCAAAGTGAAAGTCGTTCAGAATATCTCCTTCATCGTCACAATCGCTGATCTCCTCGGAGACTCCCTCAGCTTCGAGATTTTCCTTCGATTGATCCCTTGGATTGGACTCCTCATTTAGGACTAACGTTTGTGATGTATCAATGGGTTCAGTGGCTTCGGCCATGTGGCCACTCGATGACTCATTTTTATCTTCCGTGGGTAGGCAATGCTCGAGGTCCTTTCGATTTAAGCTACTCATAATTATTTCGTCTTTCCTTCTATATTATAATCTATTTTATAGCAAGAAAAATAAGAATTATCTAGCTATATAAAGAAATAGAAATGTATTTCACAATAATTGAAAAATTCATCCATAATATTTGGTCGTGTCACACTCCTTTCTATTCTACCACCGAGGAGTGTTATGCGAGGAACTCCATAGGTATGAAAGGATTTTCAAGAGGATAATACAAACACACACCACATATTTGAGGTCATTTTCTTCAAGTAGAACGATTAGATATGGATTATGCAAGTGTGTGTAGAACACTATACTGCTCGAAAACAGCGTTGCTTCATTGGTGTATTTAGGGGGTAGAGAAGCCCCCCTCCATCCCTAACACAACTTTCATACAAGAACCTTAACACTGCACGATAACGGTAAGAATTGTCTCTCATTGCCTTGTGAAAGAAGAAAATAAATTAGATAGATAGTAAAGGTAATTAGGAGTAATTAACCCGTAATGAATTCCATACTCAATACAATTGCTTTGTCAAGATCTATAGATTACGTGTCAGCTTATCTTCTAGCATTAGGATTGCTTGAAAACGAGATCTATGGCAGTAAAAGCCGCTACAGGTGGTGATAAGAACTAGTAATACATCGCACCTAAGATGAAGCTTCATTTCGAACAGCACGCGTTCCATCGCGCTATGTGGCTTTAGTCGATTCCAAGATCGAAACCTAAAAGGGCATTAGTTTGGGAATGCAATCAAGCAGGTTTGACGAATAGATACACACAGACAGAGAATGCTTGATGCATCGACGCCATAGAACGGTAGTGATTGATTCATGTTCGCATCTTGGGGCTGAATGTGGTGCCCAGACGCCCGAGTCGAAGAACAAAAGAAGCAACCTATGAGACCTTTAATCATCTGATCAATCAACGCTCTGTCCCCGCCAGTTACTTTGCTTCGGGACTGCCTCAACTGTGAGAACTGTTCGTCTTACCTTAGCAGCTAGTTGGTAAATTTACTTTACGGTGCATCTATGGTGGCTGACCGCCTCGAGCTGCCAGTGCATATCTTCTGATTATTCCGGGCCCTACATCGTTGAATAGAGCCAAGACACTGCTGTTCATGCTAATTTAGGTATCCGCATACATAGTAGAATCCCTGAAGTATGGAAACTCGACAGTGTGGCTGCAAATAAGGTCAATAACGAAAAACACATAGACTGTGTCATCCTTCGTGACCATATGTAACCTCCTAAATCAACATAAATTAAAGGAAAAGATCAGTCACACGTGTACCTGGCAATCTTACGTAAAACCGTATTCTAGTACTGAACCGACAGTAGCAAATAGTTGTCGAACACAAAGCCGATTGATTGGGATGCGTGGAAGTAGAAGTCCAGGCGCATTATGAGGCGCTCAGGAAAGACATCTTGTAAATGCTCAAACAGCTTTCGCAACGCGCAAGCCATAGGTTTGGCCTCGGGGCTTGGATTGTTATAGCAACGGTTGAGGTTCATGTCATATGAGCCGAAGTGAAAACTACCATGGCTCATGCCATCCTGGTTCATCATGAGCAGAAAGATAGAAAATGTTTGCGGGGCTCCAGGGCACGTGGCTCATTGGAAATTAAGAAAAAAAATGAGGCTGTGGACTGCATGCGAGACGGTGAACCCATCAAGATGAAGACGACAGCTGATAATAACGACTTTCTCCACAGGATTGAGGCTTGCATATCGCCCATATATGACGGGGCTGCTGGTGCCATTGGCCCTCTGCTTGAGTATCGAAGCCGCACTCCGACAAAGTCAAGGATGCTTCACTGAATTCCTATTCTTGCGTAACTTCCCCCGCTGCCACAAACTCGAGGCATGGATTCTTAAAATGATCCTAATCTCTGAAGAAGAGCTAATTTCGACAAACAAATGTAGCTTGCTCCCCTCTGAGCCACAGCAGAGGATCCACTCCTCGAAACTCATATAATACATCACGCTCCTAAACAACGCGTGCCAGTGGCAGATGCGGCACAGTAAGTTCGCATAAGTGTATGATACACAGAAGACCACCTGAATTGAATTCTTCAAGTTGCAAGGAACGGCGCCGAACGAAAACCATTGTCACCGTCGTCGACGTGCACCATACGGAAGCCACAGTTTTCGACCATAGCCCAGCTCACCTCACTGAAGCTACCGGTGCAATGACATGACGTCGGTATCGAGCGACATACTTGACGTGCAGAGCAGTATTCCGCTAACGGAACCGCAGAGTACAGCCTCTTTTAGTGTCTGAGATAAAGAAGCGAAATCAGATCCTGTTATGGTCATCCGGGCCTGGCTCAAGCCACATCTCGAGGGAAAAGTGGCCCTATCACACTTTTTACACACTGCAAGTTTCCACCCTCAGAACCTATGGAAATGATGAGGTCATCAACTAGAATCGGAAAGATGCGCTAGAGATATGGGGCCAAGGTCTCCAGTATCAGTGGTACCTGTGCACTCCACAAACTCTCAAAGATTTTGAAGACATCACATTGAGGGTAGGACTGCAAGATGTACTGCGCGGCCTGATGGATGGTATAGATGTGTGTAGGTAAGCACAAGCGAGCCATTCGAGACCCTCAGAAACATATTATGAAGGCTCAGAGAAGAGGTGTTTCTGTCCTTATCTGTTTCATCCCATGCACAGCAATGCAAAATCACCTCAATTACGTATTGCTGCCCCACTATCCACCGAAACGCCTCCCTTTTAGTAATGGACAACGAGAAAATGCTAGCGCGGCCAGCGGCACAGAAGAAAAAGGAGAGAAGTTAAGCTATGGTCTGCAGCGATTCACCCAGGTCGCAAACTTGGCGCACCTTATCACCTGACATCCGAATGTCAATGGGATGCTTGCGCTGCTGTTCTACAGAGAGGTCATTTGATAAGAGTGGTCATGACTTTGCAACGGGTTCTGGTAGACCATCAATTGAAGAAACTCAAATCGTTCGGCGAAAACCAAGCCGTCAACTCGCCACACTAAACTGGATAAATTTGGAAAAAATGCGTCTTAAAGGCTTAAAGCACAGCAAGCCGATGGTATTTGATGAGATACCATCGCTATGGGCGGTACAAGTTGTGCGGATGATCCTGATCCAGTTTGTTTCGACACCAAACTGGGACTTGGGATACCATAGTGGGACAGGGACTGGTTAGCCAGTACGAAAGCCACCGTATTCACGACTACATGATTACAGGTCCCCACAGACAAGCCAGAGTAAGCCGTCGCCGGACTGTTTACAGTAGATTCTTTGGCATACAGTGTCCCTAGCCTCCTCTATACTCTCTCATCATCCGTTCTTTGTTACCTTCCACATCAAGATCCCTATTGGTAGCTCCCCAGCGCGTAAATACGAGTGTCAGTTTCGATACAGATGCCCTTGATGCTATCCAGTTCATATCGCTTTCTATCGAAGGCGGCACTCCACACACATATATATTGCTGCACCCCCTGCTCCTTATCTTTCTCATCATAGAACGAGTTCATTTCTACATACCCACATTTAGACTATCAGTGATACTATTCCTCTGGAAATTTGTACCCCTTGTAAAAGAACTCCCAGTGTCCGTGATGCGTCGCATGGTATTGGAAAATATTTAGTTAACACTTTTATAGAAAAAGAAACAGACAATGATCGTATCACCTCGACCCTCCGCACGATCATGCCTAATCACTTCCCTCTCTAGGACCCTTTCGACGCTTGTAGTACCTTCAATCTTTACTACCACTGGTGAAGGCTTTGTGTGGTAACGCGCTGGGTTCTGTTTAACGACACCTGAATGCTTGGGAGCGGGACTTTGTCTCTGAGGATGGAACTGGCGAAGTAGATATCCTTAGAAAAGAGCCAAAGTTGTGATAGTCGTGGCAATTGAAGTCGTAAATGGGCCGGGAGAAGAACCTAGATGCTGATGAGGCAAGTCAATAAACTTCCAGTGAACTTGAAATTCGCTTGACTACTCCACACTGGGGTAAAGGCCACCGTTCGACACTGGCCCTCTTAGCAGTACTCGATGATTCCACTTAAATGTGTCTCAAATGATTATGGCTTGTGTTGCTTGCGGATACACCCCTTTCGACGATAAACAGGTCTGTTGTGGTGTTACTAATGTGTTTCTTAACGAGTCTTCGCATAGTTACAGTAACTTTGCGATGCCGTTGCTCTGCAACAGGAGGTCTTCCATAATTTTCCTTTGAATTTTGCGATCATATCATCTAACGTGAAGGATGAAATAACATAATAGCATTAGTATTCCATATATCTTACAGCATCTCTTTAGAGCGCAGCTGATTAAAATTTAAAACAGCAGTACACTGAGGTATTGGTGAAACAAATTTAGTGAACGGTACATCTGAGGACTTTTTTGGTGCTATTCAGGAAATGAAACTATATGAAACGAAAAGAAATCGATACATCTACGACATGTTATTAATTTTCACGCAAGTAAATGGCTAAAATAAATTAGAAATACAGAAAAAAAGTAAAGAATAAAAACTGTTAATTGTCTTCCCCTGGTGGACCTTTCCAAAAGGTTTTAGTTGCAGGAGAAAACAAAAGAAATCGAACTTGGTCAATCCTAAGGTGCATAGTGAAGGTACCTGTGAAAAAATGATGAAATGTGCTGAAAAATAAGAGACAGATCGAATGAACGAAAAGGCGTTGTATTGCAAAATCCAAAGGCAAGCGTATGAGGATACGGACCCTGAGACTTTGCTGCAACAAAGAAAAGAGCCATAACTAGTTCACTGGTAACGGTCTCGCGTCCCAACTTCCCAACAACGGCACAGACGCATCTTTCTCAGTATTGTTCGGAATAATTTCATGATGGCATCCCATCCTAACAATCCAATAACTTACGACAGAAAAAACACGAATCTAGGGGTCGTCGGGCCCCATCGGCCCCCCTCCCCCCGCAAGAGAGAAAATAAATATGTTCTTTTTAATTACTTGTTACATACTTAGATGCCCTTGTAAAGAGAACTAAAGCAGGATTCCAGGAGGTAATCACAGATGGAAACCAACATAATTGAACCCTCAAACACGCATCAATAGTGCAAACCACCAAATATTAAACTGAACTTTTATTTACTCTCTAAATGAGAGTCTATTGAATATCTCCGTAAAATTCAAACGGAAAATGGCACGTCTTACATTTGTATTGTTAGATATAACCTCAATGAATGTGAGTTTACGCCAAATCAACAAAAATAATATATATATGCTTGACAATAATACACAAGAAAAAAGGACTAAAGAGATCATGATCTCCACTTCAATAAAAAAAATACGTAAAAACGAATACACTATACAGCGATTACTTTTTACCACTTGAAATGCTGCTACTTTTTTTACCACACCATTATAGAAAAAGAACGATGACAAACAAGCAAATGGATATGAAGCTGCCCAATACCACCGCTTCGCGCCGCCTCCGAGTGTTAATGCGAGAGAGCAGGTTCTTAATCATCGGCACACGCTCCGCGATCTGCAATAGCTTTCCTCCAACGTTGGCAAACGTTTCTCGCTGCGCTCGCAGGCGGATTTGCGTGGCAGCTGTTTGGGCCACAATCTCATCCACGTGAGCGGCTGTATGGCGAATTGCATTCTGCTCCTTAATCAAAAGCTGTACTCCGGACTCTTCTTCGTACCTATCTGGTCTTTCAGCAACGCCAGACAGCAACTCGAGCCGCTCTTTGCGTCGCCTGAAGTCATTAACAATGTGTTGTAACAAACGACGCTTCTCAAGGAGAATGCTTTGGAAGCGCTCGGTGTGCTTCGAAAAATGTAGGTTGCGAGAACTCGCCCGCTCCATTGAAACCAGAATTCGCTCCAGGTTTCGTAGTCCACTCTCAACTTCGCAAGATGCTTCATCGAATCGCTGTTGGAGTTTAGCTAGGGTAGGTCTCGTGTCCGTTACTGTGTTAGTTGTGGGATCTCTAAATTCCCCTTCGTGTTGCGTATGACTGTGAGACTTGTTAGAAAATTCTATCGCTTCCATGTTCAGTGACGAAGGCGAAGCAGCTATCTGTGTATCGTTCCTAATAAGGCCGGCAAGGAATTCTAGCGCTGCTAGTTGCCGCTCCAGGGCCTTATCTGCCTGGCGAGCCTCGTTGCGAAGACCCTCCCACACATCCTGATTGTCGTTCATTGAATAAGTAAATCAAGGGATAATAAGCACAAATGGCTGCACTTTTCCCCTGCCTGAGAACAGAAGCTGCTCTTAAGATTGCCTTCACTTAAGTTTCGCTAAATAATGTGCTGCAGTGTCAAACTTGCACGTGTGTGCGTGTCTCCTAAACAAAAAGACAAAAAATGTGAAAAAAATGAAGAGTCCTTGGGTCTTGCTACTACGTTATCCTGGAGATATCTAGCATCCCCAAACAGTGACGACAGTACGTGGAAGAGTGATTCAACCATTCCTTTCTAACCTCCAAGTGTGAACTCGCTTTGCAATTCAACGAGACTTCATCAGAGTATTTTAATTCTTCTTTTGAATCAAAGACTTATTATTTTTCTTCGCGCGCGTAGATACTAAAAGCTTCCCTGCACAATTAAGCACTTGATCGAATCACATGCACAACATGTAGATATTATTACTCAGCGGCGCTGGCTGAAAGGAGGAAAACGTGTCGATAACAGGAAACAGCATCCTCCAACTATGGCACTAAAATACAAGTCCCGGACAATTTTTTTTTCGGGAGGCTTCATCGTTATTGTTATTTTCTTTTCCTTTTTTTTTACTGGGAACAGGTTGAGCGCACAGTTTCCTCACAAAACAACTTCAAGTAGGACTTAATGTCAAACTCGGCATCATACAACCGCTGACGAGGTGCTTCCAGTGCCGCAATAAACATGAGCATTTTGACGGAGTCTGTTACCTCATCGTAGGACTTCACATTCGACAGGTTCTCCAATATTTGTCTGAAGCTCCGATTGAGCACCTCCGCGGCGTGATCAAGGACCAGCTCCTCAACGCTGATGCTGCAGAGCAGTTCTTGAAAAAAGCCTGTACTTTGTGCTTTGACCTCTCGCTCTTGATGGAGGGTGTCCATCGACGTCTCCCCAGCGTCCATGGATGCCGAAGAGCACGGAAAGTCGACGGCACCAACACTATATTGCCGACCCAGCGGTTCGTATGAAGCATCCTCGGGGTTGCCATCACGGCTGAAGGTTGCGCTGCAACGGCCATGCGGGGCGCCCGCGCGCGGATACATGACTTTGCCATCGTGCCCAAGCATCGCGGTCGACCCGGCAGGGAACTCGACCACGTCGTCGGCCTCGCCGTCCTCGTTGGGGGTTCGGAAGGCCCCTCCCCCACTTACACCGTCGGCCTCGGCGACGGGCGACGCGGGCAACCCCCCCCCTGTCCACGCGGCGACCCCCACCCGCCGCTCCATCCCCGCCGCGAGGTCACGAAACAGCCCCTGCAGTTCCCTCCGCGTCACAAGGTTCGCGGCGCCAAAGAAATGACTCGGGCGGCTCTCCACGATCTCCGCGACAACGCGCTGCGCCGACGCAAGGAGTCGGGGTCCCGCAACGCGGAGGACGCCCCGGACGGAAAAGCCGTCGCCCTCGAGGCCCGTGAGGTCCTTTCCCCTCTCCCTCTCCCCCGCCCCCTCCCTTTCTCCCCCCCCTTCTGCCGCCGTCCGTTCCCACGACGTCGCCGTCTCCTCGTCGAGCCCACCCTCCGCGAAGGGCGAGGTCGCCTGCCCGAGGCGGCGGCTCATGAGCTGCACCACCTTCTCCATCATCACCGCCCGCGTTCCGTTCACCCACCACGCGCGGAGCTTCGAGATCGCCCCGGGGACGAAGCCCGTCCGTCCGACCCGCTCCTCCTCCCGGCGGCGCAGAAGGAAGATGAGCACCCGGACGGTGTTCTTCAGCGTGAACAAGGTGATGGTGAGGCTGTGGAGGTAGCTCGCGGCGAGGAGGCCCGTCAGGTTCAAGTGCAGGGTTTGGTCCCATAGGCGCAACTTCGCCTGCCGATCCGTCTCAAGTCGCAGCGCCTCGCGAAGTTTGGCGAGCGGCAAGTGCTTCATCAGGAGGTGTTTGGTGTGGCGCTGCTCAAGGCGGGCGGCGATTAGGCTGCGGTCGTAGCCCTGAGGCATGTGGGCCTCAATCGCGTACTTCACATCCGCGGGGACGATGCTACGGAAACTGGTGATGATGTAGTAGGCCGCGGCCACGGCCACCACATACTTCCCACAGCGCTGAATGTGATCCTCGCTAAGCTCCGTGAAACGCCGGACGGTTATCAATTCCATCTTCTACCCGCGTTGTTAGGGTCGATCCTTTATCTGAGCTATCAGCAACTTGGTAGTAATAATACGGGTCGTCGTAAAAATAAGCAAACACTTTCAGAAATATATACACGTGTTGGAGGAAACAGAAAATGACCTGTGGTTTCGTGCGTACTACATTCTTGAAGAAGCCGCAAAGAGGTAATAATATAAAGTACCCGGATGGCATATCCAGGCGACTCAGCACCTTTGACATTATAAATTCAAATTTATGCATATCGATCATCGCTCAAGTAAAAACACCAAATTTAATACGAAACTAGACAGCTCAGATGTTGATAGACAACACCAGTGATATTTTTGGTAAAACCCCACACAAAGACTGTACATATAACTGTGATACTGGGGAAAACACATTATAATGCAATAGAAACTATTATTTGCTTTCTGGGAGGTTGCCTCCATCTGTAAAGGTGTTTAAAAAGGAGACAAACGAAGAGTATTCTGTGACTTGGAATGATCGTTTGAAAGCCCCTTCGACTTGATATCGAATATCTGCATGCACATGTCGCCGTACTTAATATTTTGAGCCGAGTGATCTGATTTTATAGGGTGGCGCCTAATGACCTCATCGTCCTCTACTTCAATCGTCAGGATCGCAGTAGATTCGTCCAGGTAAGCCCTGTGGGTGCGTTGAACAACCTTCCCGCAAGTGACCGACGCGCGTGACGTGGCAAGCCCCCCTGCTGTCGTCAGCATTAACCCCGCAGAGTTCTCGTCGCGGTTGGCTACAACACCACCTGACTCCATCTCGCCCGCCTCCAGAAGAACCTCCTCACCACGCTCCAATGATACGAGGTAGCGGTGCCACGGGCAACGGATGCAAAGAATATTCTCAATCTCAACAATATCACCCTCACCGAGGGGGCCGGCGGCATGGTAGCACGGACTGTCGATGCAAAACAGGCGGTGTGGATCACTAGATCTCGGGGATAGAATAACCGTCACGTAGCGATACGGCTCAGTCAGAAGAAAATGCGCACGACCACGCTGCTGACGCAGCCGCTCGTAGGACCAACCATCGTACTCGTATAGTTTCGGCATTCTACGATGGAATCCAATAATAAGTTTAAAGACAAAGGTAAAAAAAAGTGCTTAAAAAATAACAACAATGAGATCTCATCAGTGTTGATAAAAAAAAAACTACCACGCCACACATAAAAAAAGGATGCAATATAAGATGGGCATAGTATGTCGAACGGTACACAATACTGGGCAGACATGGAACGCACCCTTTACTAGTGCTATAGCTCACGACCACAACGTTACTGGAGGACCAAAGAATGATTTAGGCGTTTTGCTCAGAATCACGAATAAGACAAAAAGGAAAAAAGTCACTAGGAGTGAGCCGCTCCCTATACTTTTTTCGATATCATAGTCTAGACATCTTCAAAGCAAACTTGATCGTCCAAGCGATCATAGTCAAAATGTATAAATTCGTTGCATTCCATGCAAGTAGCAGTTTCCCAATAGTAAATGTATTCACTGTACGAGGGTTGAAGTTGGGAAAAAGGCGCCCGTCATTGTAAATCACCTTTGTACTCTCACCTCAAGCTGACATAACTCTCCCCTTTCCCCCCTTCCTCTGCATCTCCTTCTTGTTCTCTGAATGTGAGCAACTCCACAACTGGAAAATCTTCCACTGGGCAAAGTAGACCAACGCCCTCTCAGTGTTCTAAGTGTACTTCCAATTGTGAGTAAAACAGCAAATCACAAAATACTTTATACGCCCTCTTTCCAAAACATGATTCTGAGCGGGAAAACGATCATTTGAACAGCATTAGTCGCATCTCGACGCAACAATATGGTCTTGTGTGGCGACACAATAGAAATATCCTATTGAGGTCAGGCAAATATGTCGTACCTCTTATTTGACTGAAAAGAACCGCATCATTCATCACTCAGGGAGAAAGTGAAACTGATGAAAACGCGGACCACAGACCCCACCGCCCAGAGAGGAAGGGCTATGATTAGATCGACCGTAGTGATGGGCATGACTTGTTGGACGCTATCATATTGAACTGATGTCAATGTCCTCTTCTTTCCATCCCACCATTCCAGTGCTTGATCTTCAAAGTATCGGGAACATAAATCTATGCGAAGAGATAAGATATCAACCCCGCCAGCATTTTGAAGAAAAAAGTTATTAAGAGATACTCAACAAACTAGCAACGTGTTTCGGAGCATCCTTTCCTTAAAAAAAATAATGAAAAGAAACAGTGAAAGGAAATTTAGTATGCTCAAAGTCCGCCTTCCAAACAAAATCAAGGATTGAAACGACCCCACGTTATAATATTCTATATTTTCCATTTTCATGCTACCTATCACTCTTAGAAAGAAAAGATGAATGAATCGACTACTGCGGTACACCTTCGAAACATTACTCCTTTCGCCTGGGGGGTGACTATTGTTGCCTTTACTAACCGAAACGTAGAACCATTACTAAAGAACAAAGATAACTCAGCTGTGTGAAGAACACAAGAGGGTTGATACCAAAACTTGCATCATACACAAGATGAATTAAGCTACAAATAGTATATGCAATGAAATCAAACGCAATGGTAACAATGAATCAAGTAACAAAGCTTTATGCATTACGCTACTAATTCATTCACATTAAATGTGAGCCTTAAGAAGGGTAAAGGAAATCTCAAAAGTTAAGACTCTATTTGTTAACTCGTTAAAAAATCGATACCAAGAAGGAAAAACGAGAATGTGAAGTCTATTTAATAATGCTTCCCCCCTCCCTCTGTCTTCCTTTTCATTACGCACTAGCATCACTTTCTCTAGACCTCCTTGCTGTCATTGCCAGTTTGAGTGCTCGACACTGAAGACTCCTTCGCTGCACTTCCACCCCGCGTGAGGGACTCTACATCCCAATTCCCGTTGCTGAAAACGTCGATGTCTGTAGCTATTTTCATAGCCTTGCGAGCAATCTTCTCAGCGTCGTAGTCCTCGATATCGATGAGGGCCCGCGCCGCGGCCTTCGCGTACGTGCCGCCTGAACCAATCGCAATGATGCCGTCCTCCTCCGGTGTAATAACATTACCCTGGCCGTCAATTTCTAGCGTCTCCTCACCACTACAGACGATAAGGGAGGCCTCCAGACGCCGCAAGGCGCGGTCCGTACGCCAATCCTTTGCCAACTCCACCGCTGCTCGCGTGAGTTGATCAGGAAAGTCGTTAAGCTTGTTCTCCAACTTCTCCATCAAAGCAAAGGCATCGGCCGTACTGCCTGAAAACCCAACAACAACGTTGTCGTTTAGCTTTCGAAGTTTGCAGGCGCTGCTCTTCGCGACGATACGCTCCCCGAGGGTTACCTGACGATCCCCAATCAGCACAACTTTGTCCCCCTTACGGACAGAGAGGATGGTGGTATGGCGGGACTGCACACGTGTCAGAAACGAGGTGTGGCGCGCAACACGTCGAAACATTATCTTTATAGTGTAATACGGCTTTTTTCTTCTCCTTTTTAATTAGTCTGCTCACCAAGTTCAAAGTCCTAAAAAAAAAAAACGATCCTCTTGCAGATTATTGATATAACCATATATCGTATTGGAGGGTGAAAGACGAGGCACCAATAATCTCGATAAACCAAAACATTCAAAATAAACAGTTTCACGACGAGGCCTTAGTAGGCCATATTGTCTACCTTCGCCCATGCATGTACAGATTAATATTATAGAGATGTGCAAATAGCAATAATAATAATATTAGTAAATATATTATCATTACTATTATTATTATTTTGTTTTTTTGGAGATTTAAATCGGGAAATAACACCCTAGTCCGATTGAGCAGCTCAGCTTCAAAAAAATGAAGAAAAGAAGGCTGGTGCTAACCACCATTACACTATACGAACACACCTGAGATCAATGTACTGCATTTCATCTAATAGCCGCAAACCGATCTATCCGTCACAGCTATACACATACAAATACACCAAGGGAGCATTTCTTCACGCCGGTTTCGATCACCTCCCTCCCAATTTTCGTCAGCTCTCACACACATTCGTGTGGGTGCGTATACAAGGGGTATCATTCGTCCAAGTTAGTGTTATAAAGCTTAAACATCGGGTGTTCATCTAAAAATAGGTACAGTTGCTCCCAGAACACAAAAGCTTGTTTGATGTGCTGCTGCTTTTTCAACAACCGCCTCGACAAGATAAGAGGCTGCACACGCCACTGTCGTAACGCCTTGGGGATTTTATCCTCCTCAAAATATGGCAGAAAGCCGCGTACGCGTGAAAACAACTCACTTGGCTGACGTGCAGATGGTTCGCCTGGGAAGTACTTTTCCAGCTGCCACTCCTTGCCATCCACTATGCACGCGCACACATGCTCCCAGTTCCGAACCTTATCCGGGTTGTCGAGAACGCGGAAGTGGCTAAAAACGACCGTGTATTTTTCCTTATCGAGAAAAGGTCCTGGGGATACGATCACAGACTCCGGCTTGGTATCCTGAATGTTCGCGGTGCCGGTCTCCGCATCGACGAAGAGCGTGGGTGGATCGACGTAATCGCCTTCCTCGAGAAAGCTTTTAATGTTAAGCAGCTGGAGCGGCGAGGTGATCGAAAAGGGCACGAGGATAATCGGCATAAAGTCGGGTTGACGGTGCGTAAGCTCATAGCGCCGCCAATCGATGAAGCCAGATGTGAGCTGTGAGGAGATCCCGAGCGTGGCGTTCGCGCGCATCGCACTGCTCCCGCTTCCGCCCATACAACGATAGACGCGATGAAAATCAGGACCCTCCTTCACCGCGCCATCGGAATGATCCGCCTCCTCCCTCCCGGCCGCGATGATGGTTGCCGTATCCCTCGTAAAGGTCGGTCGAAGCGGCCGCGCGTGAAAGCTTTCGTCGTCGCTGATTTGTTGTTTAAACCACTCCGCAGCTTCGCTGTCAAAGTCGCCGTCCTCTTGTTGAAGCACGCGGACGAGCTCTGGTGGTAGCAACCTGTTATCCGGCAAGTATTGAGTCATAACATACTGTCGCGGTAAGGGCTTGGTGGAGTCCATCCGCGCAACCACATCCACGATGCTCCCCCACTGCTCTCGAGCTTCTCGAGAGGAGGGCATCCCTGTCGATGTGGTTTACTCCAGGGGTTGGGTGTCGTGACGATGAAGCACTTGGAGTTTGCTTCCTTCGCTTTTTTTCTCATAGAAAAAGAAACGTGAATAAAAGAAAAGGTCTCGGGCTTCGCAATATCAAAGCTTGGATATCATTTCAATCTTGCTTAGGTTCCCTCCCTCCCTGGTAGTATTGGAAATGTAACAAAATTACACCTCCTTACCTTTAAAATGTTATAGCACGCCATTATATGGCTAGAAATCCATCAAAAAAAATTACCTGAAAGGCTATACCGTGTCGATAAAATGTCGGCACAATCAAGTGACTTTGCATATATACAGAAATATATATCTGGCTTTGTCGACGAGTCCGGTGTGACATGTCAGACATCAAGCTCCACAACATTACGCTTGTACGTTCGAAATATCAAGCTATGTGTGCATCTTTAGGATCATGATGAATATCCGCTTGGGCATATTGCTATTGGTAAAGATGGTTATAATATTTAAAGGGCTTTAGTCATGTGAGTTAGAATATCACTATTCCTCCTGCTGTGCGTCTCTACGTATCCGTAGCGTTGCACTGACATCAACCCCTCGTGAATGAAACTTTCAGATCTGCGACAATCACAGACACAGTTGAATTTCAAACCCAGCTAGCCCTACAAATACAATTTCCATTTCATTGGGCACAATAAAACAAATTAAAGCAGCAGGCACGTTTGCTCACCGGATTAAGTAATTGAGCCCGATTCGATAAATAGCGTTATCTGACCATCGGAATATCAAACAACGCCTTTCAAGGACAGACATTAA
Organism: Phytomonas sp. EM1; assembly: GCA_000582765.1. Classification (NCBI taxonomy): domain Eukaryota; phylum Euglenozoa; class Kinetoplastea; order Trypanosomatida; family Trypanosomatidae; genus Phytomonas; species Phytomonas sp. EM1. The sequence goes on along the minus strand of HF955064.1, from coordinate 85,016 downwards.
GCGCAGAACACCATCCTGATACCAGCATTGGAGTCCATTCTGTCATCGCACTCTACAATCTCTCAGTTACCAAACGATAGCCGGAACACAGGATGCATAAAGCAATCGTCAGTAAAATAACAATGAAAAAAATCTGTCGATGCCGTTTTACCGCCTCTTCATGTAGAAGGGAGCGACGCTTCTTGCGTACCTCTCGAGCACGTCGATTTTCAATCTCGGAAATCAGACGCTTGTATGAAGGGCTCCCGCAAGATCTTCGAATCGATGAATGCAGGGAACCCACTGCATCACGGTCCTGCTGTTCACAGCCATCGCCGTCGATTCCTCCGATCCCTTCCGCAGACGGTGAGGATGGTGGAACTCTGTGATTGGAACGAGAAGAGTAAACGGCTTCTCCCTTTATGTGTGAACTTCTTTTGTCAAGCATTACAAAATGTTTCTCTTGTAAAAGAATTTGTCAGTGCTAAATAAGCCAAATGAAACCTTTTTCGTTGTTACTCTGTGAAGAGAATGTACCGCTCCTTTATGGTAATTCACACTGGATGTTCAGAAACACATTTGGTATGTGCCAGCGTGAAACACAGTGGGCAAGAAAGGGGAAACTCCAAATGCTATTTAGTAAAGAGTGAGCGCAGGAGTACATTCCTCACGCGAATAGCAAAGATAACAAAATAAATAGCTCATAACGAGTAAAAAAGAGCTCCCTTCATCGGTGGCAACCTTACATTTTCTTTTTTTTCACAAAAGGTGTTTGTAGAAGAGTCGCACAACCCTTCTATAAATTTTAGCATAAAATATGAAACATTGGCATACAAAAAACGCAAAAATCACACCACTCTGTGAATAAGAACAGATCAACTGGATCATAAAGGGATTGACCCCAAAAAAGTTTACATCGCGTATATATATATATATATATACGCGTAGAGTAGAAAGGAAAGAAAACGACCCGATAGTCTTT
>HF955064.1:61098-84035 GCA_000582765.1 Phytomonas sp. EM1 | reverse complement strand
TCATAAAGGGAAGTTGACCCCAAAAAACGTTTAACTATCGCGTATATATATATATATATATACGCGTAGAGTGAAAGGAAGAAAAAGACCCGATAGCTTTGCCAAAGAGATTAACAAAAAAAAATGCAGCACCAAAGGCTATCTTTCCTTATCCTGAAGGTCAAAACGATAAAGCATCTTACATCTAGGACCTTTATAGGGTACCTCGGGACGAATTATCATAGGATCCAAAGGGCCTCGAGGAAACGTAGGAGGTAGTGACCACATTGAAGCCCGTGTGGTAATGCCTCCGTTGACGTCGGCGTGGGCGTCGGGTGCGAGTACGCGGCGGGCGGTTTGGCTTGTCGAAACTGGCGGAAAGCTGTTAACTGGATTTAGAGAAGGTGAGGCACCCAAACTCCTCCCTCCTCCTTCTCCTCCTCCACCTTTCATCATGACAGTGCTTAGTGCGTAATCACCTCGGCTGACGTTCGAGTCATCAAAAAATGTATCTTCCCCCATCACCGCCTCTGCGGATGGATCCACAACGTGTGGTCGTTTCTGGGGTGCGCAAACCTCTGCTGGGTTACCTGCGCCTTTGTTTTGGTCTATCATCGGCTGTGTTGAGTCCCCTTCCCCCTTGATACGAGGATTTCTTTTCTTCTGACATTGCAGATTCGGGTAAGATGGCTTGGTACCTGTAGTCACCTCACCACCCGGGGCGATCCGCAGGATGGGTTTTGATGAAACAGTGTTAAGACTAGTGGAACTCACTTTGGTGCGCCGAGAAACAGAAATGCGAGCCTCAGAGTTATGCTTAGATCGGGATTTCTTGCTGCTCTCCGGTCTATCATATGAGTTACTCGATCGCTCTGCCGAACTAATCTTGGCAGTCTTCGTCTTCATATTAATGTCTAGCAGGCGCAAACGCGTAATAAGCGAGACGACAACGCGAGCCATCCCAAACCACCTCTGCCGTCGGTCCCGATCCACCAAGGTGCGCTCAACGAAGGCATGCAAGCCCCCATTTTTTGCCCGCTCCAGCCGACGCGCTTCCGTGCGCTCACCGGGCGATTGCAACAGCAGGACGCCGCGATTCGAATTCTTATTCCGGCTTTTCTTGCCGGTGTGTACGCTGAAGACCGAACTCGGGAGCGGCACTTTTGTCAAAAATTGTCGTCGAACAACCTCGAGGCTGTCATGAGGTCCCCCAAAAAGCCCCTTACTACCGCGCTGATTGCCCTGAAGAGACATGGTGGCGACCTCGTCATCACTGTCGGTATCCATCAACTCGTCCTCCGATGTCGTGCTTGCTTCACTAGCGGACTTGTCATCCTGTTCAGAGCCATTGTGTAAAGGAGGCAAGGAATCCTGAGAATCCACCGAGGCTGCTTCGAGCGAAGCACCGCGCGAGCTGCATTTTTCGTTCGAGAACTTATTAGGCATGGTTTTATATTCCTTCTGAAACGCAGACTTCCTTTTAGAATGAGAAACTTCCAAGTTACGGCCCTCACTCATGTCGACCCCTTCCACGCTCACGTGCGGAAGAGGGCTTTCCGATGAGGCCTGCATCTGCGCCTCATGTTCCTCCTCCTTCCGACGCAGCCGCCGACGCTTGCGCATTTCATGCTCCTCATCGCGCACGAGGTCGTTCAAAATCCCATCCACGTCCTTCTCCCAGTCGCTGGGCGGCAGATTCGCATCCTCGCGTCCTGTGTACACGTCAATATCCGAGTTTGTATCGCCGATGTCATCGCCACGAAACGCATACACGTAGGCAGGGTTGCGAGGTACTAAAAAGGAGGAGGTACTGAGCGCTCTCATGCTGGTGGTGAGATCAGTGGCCGCCGCGAGGTCCGCGGCCAACGAGGCCTCCGGGGACCCTTTTTGATGCTCCCGATCACCGCCCTCACCGTTGGCGGTACCATTCCCCCCTGCTGCGTTGTCGTCCTTTACTAGGGGCACAAGTGAACACGTTACACTGTTGTTGGGGAGCTCAGTAAGAGAGGAAACGGACGGCACGCCCAGGGATTGTCTGGCGGATCGCTGCAGCTTTTTCTCATTGGCACAGCGAAGGTATTGTGGACATTTGCATGGCAAGAACGCCTCAATGCCATAATGAAAACGGACGTAGCCCGTGAATAGTGCCGCAAGGAGCCAGAGCACTGATAAAGTGTATACAAACTCATCAAGCTGACGATTCTTTGCGGAACTTTGCGTTGACGTGTCTTTTGTACGATGTTGAAAGAAAAAGCGCGGGCAATGCATCAGCAGACAAGGGTAAAGACCCTCGGACGTGTACGTGTATAGCACCTGATAGGCCTCCTCCAATGCAGTGGTCATTTCGTCAGCGATGTCGCCGGTGCCTAATAAAGTGGAACTCCGAAACGTGTCGTTGAACTCGCTACATTCCTGCCTGTCAAACTCATTCCCTGCTTCCTGGAGACGCCGTAGTTCGCGCACAAGACACAACAATGCGGCTTCGTTTAATGTTTTGGATTTTATAGCGACATCGCATGACGCCGTACCGTCACCCTGGACTCGACTACTGCTTGCAATATGCTCCCTTGGAATCCACACCTTCCCCCGCGGAGACGCACGCATCACCATGTTCACCCAGCACAATAAAAACTTCGAAAGCTCTTTACGGGCAAGATCGATGCGGAAGGTGCTGATTTGGTACGGCTTCGACAGCTCGCCTTCATATTTAGTAAGAGAAACGCTAAGAGCGAAGAGAGACTTGGGAACGCGCGGGCAGGGCTCCGTTGGTCGGAATGTCTTGGCCAAGCGCTCCCACCGGCGTGCGTGTTTCTTATATCGTTCTGCGTATTTGACGGAGCGCTTGTAGGCTGCACGGAGAGCCTTCTCTGACAAGCTGTGGCTCTCCTTCACGCCCAACAGCTGATCCTCCAACTCGGCCTGCATTAACCGCTTCGCGTCAGTCACCGCAGACAACTGGTTACGGAGCTGAAGAATTGTGTTGAGGTGGGCCTGTTCGTTCATGCGAGCGTCACGTTTATGCTCAGAAAGAAGACTATAGAGCTTTTCCAGCTTGCCATGTAACGTGGCGCGACGCCAGCGCAGGAAGCACTGTCCCTCAACGCGCCGCCGCATGCTATTTAAGATTAACATCATGGAAGCTTTTCGAAACCTATGCGCATGCTGGGTATAACGATGCCATGCTAAAAACACCTTCTGTAACCACGAATTATCGGCTCGGCGTCGTACTAACTCTAAAACATGGACACTTCCCTTCAATGAAGACTTAAGCTCCTGAATGCGCTGCCAGGGGACGTCGTTCTTGCGTTGTAAAGCCACAATCTCTTGGATCCAGAGACAGTAGTTGGAAAAGTCAAACAACGTTTCATAGGTAGCCTTTCGCTGTGGATAGGTCAACACCCTCCCTTTAGAGATATCGCTGTTTGTTGCAGTGAGAGTTTCACCTCCGTTTCCGCCTTGTTCCTGAGCGTCGCAACCCTGAACCTCACCACCAATCCTGAGGGGACTGTAGATGCTATCAAAGATCGTATCTCGAAGCAGAGCCCACAACCCCCGCATGTTCGAATCTCTCTTCAGCACCTCATTTAAGATATAGCAAGCCACACTAGCCATGAGAGGATTGGGGAAGTCCCCACGGCAGGGCCCTTCTGCGCTTGCTCCAGGACCCAAGGCAGCCACGCTCGCCTCTGTGAAGGCAACCTCCGCCCAGCGAATCGAGGAGCTAAACTCCGACTCCTCAAAGGCCACAGGAAAAACTGAAAGACGTGTGGTAGTGGAGTGCCTCGGGGATACCCTGGAGCCCGAATTCACCTTCGCCTTGAGTGGAGCGTCCCCCCTCTGTGGGGCGGGACTCCGTGCTAGCTGGCGTCGTGGCGAAGGGGACGCGGCGTTCCCTTTTCTAATTTCTGGTGCAAAGGTCTGTGTTCTCTGAGAATTAACCTCATCAAGCAGGTTGGAGTTTCTCCCGGCAAAGATTTTCTTGAGTCTAATATCAACATGGTTAGATGCTGTTTTGAGCTCTTTCTGGAGCTTTGTTTGTTGCTTTTTCAGCATTTCGAGAGTCTGTAACGTAGCTACATCAAGCTGATGCTGCAAACGACCCTCATCACGTGCTCCAAACGTGATAACAGGCTCAGAAGACTCAAGGAGCTTCTCTCGTTTATTCAATGGAACATATTGACGCATGATAACATATAAGTATATTTATTAACAGAATGCATTCAGCGCTCTCCTTTTAAACATGAGTACTTCGCATAAGGAGAAAATTGAAGATAAAAAAAGTGATGCTGTTGGCAGTGGTACTTCAGGGCGAGCACAGTTTGGTTGGATATTCACTTGTTGGTTAATGCATTTTCAATTAAATACATATTATAAAGGGGGAGTAATCAATAAAACGTAGAAAACAAAGATTGCAGAGCAACAAAATATTTCTGTTCAAAGAATACTGTCCATTTAAAAGAAATTGTTAAAGGCTCGAACGTCATTCATCGATTCCTTTACGCGCTGATATTGAAAAAAAGATGACAACAAAGGAAATAGCAAATTGGCGAAAGTTAAACGATGAAAGAACTTAGTTTCAATGAGCAAAATTCGCCTATAAAGGATTCACACGCCAGAATAGAAGAATGACAATCTTCACACACTCCATTCTAGGAGACAACAGAACGTCTTGAATGAAAAGCAAGCGACGCTCACCCCTTCCACATCCCTTTGAGCTTATTCCCTTTTAGAGGTTAACCAAAAGGGCCATATCGCCACTCGACATCTGGCATGGGAATACGCTTAATGCAGTCCTCCCCACGGCGAAGCACGCTATCGATATCCATGGGAACGGAAGGACTTCTTTGATTAGGCCAAGGCTCTCCAGTGCTTTTGCACGGAACGGCAAAAGTAGGCGAGAACTCCTGTTTGGCTTCCACGCAACCATCCGAAACGCGTTGAGTACGGCGCTCAGTTTTTACCTTGGATGCAGGAATAGCCTTATCCGATCGATTCACTTCCGTAACTACCGCATCCACACCCTCGCTACCAACACCATCTTTGATATTCGGTGAATATAAACGCCGATAGGAAGGCTGGTGCAGGTCCCCGTCGGGGTTGAACGCAATGAGAGGGAGGGATGACGACGAAGTCGTACGGCAACGCCGCTCCACCGTCAAGGTCCTAGAGGCCCCCACAGCCACCCCACCTTTTTCTGCATCGTCCCTGCCATCCACCCGAATGAGATGACTCCCATCCGACTCCCCCGGGGCATCCCCATCAACCGCAGGAGGGGCTAATTGAGGTATGAATGAGCTACGGCATTGGTACGTGTGCTCGATATCGATGGACGGTGCAAGAGGAATGCCCCCACAAAGCGTCGCGTATCGCGCTGGTTTCGATCCCATGGACGCCGCGTCAGGATCGCCCATGGAGAAGCCGCCCCTGACAGCGTTGATGCGACGATGCGCTCGCTGGAGGGCCACGCCGGAGACGGGCAACAGACCCTGTGGCACCTCTCTAGGAAAGGCCAACAGCGACTTCCCAAAGCCGTCGTCTTCCCCAAAAAAAGGGGCTGCGCCACCGCCAGAATCCTGCCCCTGCGGGCCAATCCCCCCTACGTACTGCCTCTGCTCTCTTAATACCTCCTGCAACACGCTCACCCCGGTGTAGAGGGTATCCCCAAAGAGCTGATCCGAAGAGAGCGTTAGCAGCAGCCCCTTCACCATATCCTCCCGCACCGTCGCCCTGTCTTGGGTTTGTGAGGCCAGACATCCCAACGGGCTCAACGTGAGCCCTTTGGGGGTCGCTTTGGTTCTCTGGTGTTCGCGAAACGAGATGTGCTTGCCCGCCGCGCGTGTGTGCGCCAGAAAGGAGTTTGCATCCAACGCGGTAAAGCCATCCAGTGCGCGAATGGGAAACGTGCAGAGGGGTCGAATGCGGTGAGCGGTAAACAAAGATAAGGTGGGCGTCGGTGTCGCTCCTGCGGAGCCCAATACAGCACCCGACTCCCCTTGAACCTCTCTTTGTGGAAGAAGCCTGGAATGGGGAGGTGGCCCTGAAAGGTTGGATTCGGGAATATCGCAGAGGCACGCCATCCCACTGGCCCCTTGAGGGAGTTCCTGAGAACGGGTATCGGAAAGGCCCACCGGCTTCGGTTGACCCACCTCCCCCTCCGCAACCAAGTCTGTGGGCCCTAATGGTAGCTTGGGATCTTCTTGCCTCGTCCCGGCAGCCTCCCATTCTCCCAAGAGCGTTTTTGCCATCACTTGTGCACAACATGCAGGCATTTCAAGGACTCTATCATGGCCTCCGCCACGACAAATCGCGTCTGATTCGAATAGAGTATCCACTCCTATCGAGCCGTTCCAGGAGACACTGAGGAAGCCCAACGCTGTGCGCGGAATACCAGGCTCATCTCCACGTATCTCGAGCCCTGTGGAAAAAGGCACCCCCGGTAGTGCGCTATTTGCACTCCCATTAAGTCTAGCGGTATCACGATTCGGGATATCATTCGAGGCACTGTGCTTCCCTTTCTTAGTACTTTTTTGGGATTTACGCTTTTCCGGAAGCTTCTCAGGGGAAAAATTACTCTTTATCGTGTCATCTTCATACGTAGACGACGACACTCCGGACGGAACGTCAACGACAGGGTGGTTGTTGCTTTTTCCCCTTTGCGTGACCCCAACTGAACCTCCCTCCAGTTCTTCCATCATGTGAAGACAAGATTCGTGTTTGGATAGTGGACTATACCCAGAGCCAGGTATTAAACCGCCGAAGTCTACCCGCGCACGTGACAAAACAGATAAGAGCGAATCCCCCAGGGCATTCCCGTCCCCATTGCCTTCACTACGACCACGCTTATGCCCTTCGAAGGCCATTTGGATCCCCCTCTCCTCCCCTGAAGTTGACATTTCGCGATGGGGTGGGGTGAGCGACATCGAAGAAAATCGCGACGGCAGCCCCATCCCAACACCCATTTGCCCAGACAGCCACAGGCAGAATTCCCGCAACGGGGAGCGTCCCACCGCGTCGTCGACGACGACCGGAGCGCTCGCCGCCGTTGAAAAAGCGGCGGCGGTATTTCGATCGCGCAGCTCGAGCAAAAGCTCCGCGATAACGCGGATGGCTTGACGTAATACGTGCTCCAACCAGAGGCTGCCGGGCTCGCGGGGCACCCGCTCGGCGCTCGTGAATTTAGCACGCTCCCCGGCCTTGATTATTTCCTCCACGAGCCACTTGGGCAACGCTTCAAGAAGCCTAGAGCCGTTTAACTCGCTACCTTCCAAACGGCAATCCCGCCGCGCTGCCCCTGAAGCCACGACTCCTGAAATCACTTCACACGGTATCGAATGATCGGAAGAGGAGCTTGTCGTGTGAGAAGTGGTAAAACCCCCACCCGAGGCCGCGGCGGTGCCCTTCTGAGGTATACTCCTCCTCTTGGAGTTCTTCCCCTCCGCCTTCAAGGGTCCTGTTGGAAGAGGCATCGTCGCGCTGTCTTGGGGATTCAGAAGGCGCGCCTCCTGCCCTCTTAGTGCCCTCTCAACCTCTTTCTGCTCCTCCACCTCCCCTGGAGTTAGGGAGGGTTGTAATCCGGGAAAATTCTGCGCCATTCCCCTTACGGATAAAGGTAAGTCGTCCGACCAGCGCTTCGAATCACGACAACTGTTAGGTTCGTTATGGGAGATGGTTGAACTCGCTTTAGCCGCCCGTGGCAACTCCCTACCGTGTTTGAGATCCTGATCTACGTTAAGCAATGCCTCAGCCGACGTTTGCGAAGAATCACTTAACTTCAAGACCTTTGTGGAGACTTTCTTGGGGACTAGGGGTGGACGGACTTTCCAAAGCGCAGGAGAGGTACTGGAAGAATGTGCTTTGCTTGAGCGTTTTTTAGTGGCCACAAGGCTAGGCTCCTTTAAACGCGTCGACTTACCGACAACATTGGTCTCCTGTGATTTAATTGGTTGTAGTTTCCTCGGCATAGTAGTGTTTTCAAACACAAAAGCCTCACCCTCTTCCCTGATCACAATCTTGAAGTGTTAGATAACAAACACGAAAGTAAGAGCCTTTTTCATGCACTCTATAGCCACTTGAATAGTGAAATATCAATATTTCACACTCCCTTCCGGCCTTCACAGGATCCCACACACGTCGAAGGCTCAAAACATAAAGACGGTGGAAAGATTTGGAAACTAAACCCTAGTGTGCCCTCCTTCAAAACAGTATTTACGTTGATCAAATAATATATTTTCACTTAAATTTTCCACTGTTTTAGTTTGTGTGCGTTAACGCTAATTTAAACACTGTAAAGTCTTCCTTTTCCTCTTAAATAAGAAAGAGAAATTTTTTACATGAGAAAAGTAATTCCTGTTTTTTTTTACGAAAAAACGACATTAGCACTTCAGTAGTAAACATTTTGTAAAAGAATATTGCGGTCCCCATATACAGATGCAATCACCCGATCAGAGGTACTAGTTTTTGTCTAAACAAAAAGCGAGAAAGCAAAGCTAAAATTTCGCTTCGCTCGCTGGTATTCTATACAGTAACCATAATAGGTTAAATAATTTACATGTCGAGCTAATCTTAAAGGAGGAGACCAGCAGAAAAACTAGAACCAAACTGTGTTCCGTTTTTTTTTTTACCTCCCTATAAATGGGCAGAATTTGATCAGCATAAGAGCGTTTCATATCGCCTGTAGTGTAATGTATAGATGCCCGTGGGCTTCTAAAGCGAAAAAAATAGTAATGGACATATCCTTGAGATGGAAATCAATTCGGTCGATCGATAAGGAGAATAAATCAAATGACAGCCGTTTTATGTTCAGATTCTTCCAGAGCGTAAAGTACCTTCCCTATACAATCTACAACACCTTCTTGAAAACTCAAAACATCCAAGATGTTCAACAATTTATCATTGCTCATCTGCCGCAGTTTTTTCCGATACTCTGGAGGAATGCCACTATGCATGGTCGCACTCACAAATTTCGCAAGGTTGCTCTTCGCTTCAATCGACAAGATCAGCTCAGTGAGAGAATCATGATGTCGTTGTACCTCCTTCTGCGTCTGCTCCGCCAATACCCGAATAGAACGCAAAGCGGTTCCATACTGTGGTGTCCGAAGGTGCGCCGAGGCGATATCGATGCGCTTTAGAAGCTCCTTCTTCATCCCTTCCACGTCCAATGTCGCTTCCAACAGCACCCTCTCCGCCTTGGCCTTGAGGTTCTCGGTATCCACATCCACACGGGCCACCTTTTGAGCCACCGTGCAAATCGCATTCTGCCGAAGCACCTCTAAATCCGAGGTCCTAAGCTCCAGCTCCAGCGTCTTCGCGTCCAACTGCTCACGCAGGCTCGCCTTTTCGGCCCGGAGACGATGCAACTCCGCGACCCCATCGCTACTCATCCGGCTCCGGAGCTTCTCCAGCACCGCATCCATGCTATCGTCACTTCCGATGGACAGCCCATCCGATTGAAGCTTATCAAACGTATCCCGGAGCAACTTTTGCTGACGATTGATCTGCTCGATGCACACCCGCACCATATTCATGACGAGCACGTTGTACACAGGGGTGTAGCCCTCCCGCTCCAGCTCCTCCTCGACGAGGATGGCCTGCCGCTGGGAGGATTGATCCTCCTCCAGGATCTCAAACTGCGCCGTCCAGTACTGACGCACGGAGCTATGAAGGCTGGCCGCTTTGCTCCCTCGCCCGGTGGACGAGGACGGGTACCGCTGGGAAGACCGTTTCCCCATACTCTTCGCGACCCCGCGACCCCCACGCGTGGGTTTGGTGCCTGGCAAGGTTTTGAGCCCTTTCGAGGAGGACTTTCGCTTGGACACTTGCGTTTTGGACATGGTTGAGCTCGGGAGCTTCCGGGACCGAATCGAACCCGCGGATCGCGTGCTAACGGACTTGGCCGCGCGCCACTTCCTCGAGGTCGATCCCACGGACCCCCTATCCGACGCCTTTGGCCGTTTCGGAACCCCCGCGCCTTTGGAACCTTTTGGGGGGGGATTTTTGCCTTTTCGCTGGTAAGACGTCGAAGACGGCGTGCAGCTACCCGTAGCACGGGACGCCAGCACACCAGGCAAGGCCGCAATCGCCGCCCGGGCAAGAACGGGCGCCCCAGAAGCCCTCTGCAGCTCAGGCAAAGCGGAGCCGCCCCTTGTGGGGCGCCCGGAAACGCTTTTCGAAGAAGACGTCCTCTTGTCCAGCGCGAAGGGCCTTAAATTCCGCCTATCCAGCGTCGGCTTCTTGTCATTTGAACTACTCTTTTGAGTGATAGAGTCGTTCGGTCTAGTATTTTTCCCACTTCGACGCGCCTTGGAGGCCTTCCAGCTTCCCATGGCGCTTCCTTCGCTACCATTCATCGGCATTTTTTATTACCTTCCTAAACTCCTTCTGAAATATAATATTAAGTAGATAAGTAAATAGGAAAAGGTCATTCATCTCCTCCACAACTGTTGCGATTTGACTCTCCCCTATTAGTGTTATTTTTCCCTCGAAAAGAAAAATGCAACGCTTCTGTTGGAATAAATTCTTATCTATTCATCAGATGTAAAACTCCATCAGTTTTGTCATCTGGAACTAGAACTTCAAATCTACCGAATTAGCGTGACAAAGAATCTACAAGCGTAGTCATAATATTAAAACACCCGCAGCGTTAGCAATATCAACTAGCAAATATGCAAATTTGTAAGATGTGCTGAAACCCACGCGAATAGCAGAAAGGCGTGAGCCAGTGTGAAACTACGATAGGGTTTCGGTATATCCCGTTAAAATGTAAACCTCCCTCCTGAAGTTAAAAAAGACTAAAAAAACGAAATGCAGAGTTAAGTGCCCTTACTCTTGGAATTCCTCCTTTTACAGCTCGACCGCCGCTGCCGCGCAGCATGAGATCGATTCGGGGCCGGTGGCCATCAGCAATTGCACTACAGACATGCCAGCGGAAGACCCCTCCCCACAACGATTTTCTCCCGGACGACTCCCCTCTTTGGTGATCGCCGCGCGCCTGAGGAGGCGGCTAAGACGTTGCGAGACGAACCACGCGAGGCGCCACCACACGCCGCGCTCGCGCATTCGCTGCGATCGTCGCCATGGGATGCGATCTGGCTGGATTCGAAGTTTTCCACCCCCATCTCGCGCTGGGGATCGGACGACGGCATCGCGCGAGCGCGCGAGCGCGGTGCGGCTCCTCGCCAACAGCCCTCGGAGCTCACTCCGTAGGACCCGATGAAGGGCGAGCACGGAGCACAGCTCCACCGCCGCCGGGGGGATCCCACTCCTTGAGTTCCACCGCACGAGCCCGGTCTCGAGCCGCGCGCAAAGCCGCCGCACGAGGCGGAGGTAGACCTGGAGCGGCCGCGCGAGGAGGGGTCGGCCGCCGTGCCGCCACTCCCCCCGACGCACCGCACGGCGAACCTGCCGGAGCACCCGCCTGGACCAGATCAGCCCCATCTCATAAAGCGTCTGCACCACCCGCGCGGGGCGATTCAGACGCCCACAGAACACCGCCAACGGGGTGCGCTGCCGCAACACCCGCATCAGACGCCGCGTGAAGCGGACGAGATGCGCGACGGCGCCGGGCCGCGTGGTGGCCTCAATCGCCCGCAACGAGGCCGTCATACGGGCCCACTCCACGCTCAGCTCCCCGGTCGGAAGGTGAAGGAGGAGCCCACACCAGGCGATCACGCCCGCGCCGCCGCGGAGGAGGAGTTTGGCGGGCTGACAGGCGTACCCCACGGCGGGCCAGCCGGCCCGCATCGCGCGCCCACATCGCGCCGCCGCCACGGGGGACATCGTCAGCACCAAGACGTCATCCACGCGACGAAGCAGCAGCGACGGCTCCTCGTGCTCGCACAGCACCCTCGACAACCCGGCATCCACCGTTTCCAAGAGCACATCGCAAAGCAACATGCTCACGGCGGAGCCTTGGGCGAGCCCGACGTGCTGGACGTACGCGTGGCCGTCCAGCACGACGAGGTGCGAGCGAAGGTGCGCGTGAAGCGTTTCCCGCACAACGCGGCCGTCGATCCGGGTGGGGGGGGTGAAATGCCCGACCCCCGGGGGTCCCATCGGCTTCGTTCCTCCCCGTCCTTTCCCATGGAAAGCACCCCCTCGTCGGGAATCCCCGTCCATCACAATCCAACCTCGCGGGATATCGAGGAGCACCCCACGACGAAAGTCGTAATCGGAAAGGGTGGGGCGCCAAACCTGGCGTTGAAGCTGCCCAGGTGGCGAATACTGGGGCGGAGGGTGTAAAAGGGCCCCCTGCGAGGCCGTGAAAAGTGGTGAACGAGAAAAGGTGGAGGAAAAAGGCGTCGACGACGCGGGGAGGGCCGCTTCAGGCTTGAGAACCTCCAAACAAAGAACGTGGTACCAGTCGTGAGCTAATAACTCGTCAACCGCCCGTAAGGCGGCCTCCTGGGGGAGACGATCATAGCAACGGATCGCATCCCCACGCAGCACGGTGATGACCGCCGGGGACGACCGAGGAAACGACTTTGAATCCCCTTGCATAGCCTCCTTGGCATCCGATGGGTCGTGTTCAGGCGGGGGTTGGTTGTTGTAGTGGCGAAACCACTCAACAAAGCTACGAATTTCTTGATACTCCCCCGAAGATGGATGCACGCGGCCACGCCCTCGGCGCCGCTCCGCCAGCCCACATCTCAAACAACATAGTGCGAGATGCAGCACCGGATCTTTTGAAGCTCCCTTGCGATTTGTTGGGGTAAAATACGCCTTACCGGGCGGGTTTGCGCCCCCCACGAACGATCCCACGCGCTCGGTGAGCCTCCTTGCCATGCACTGCGATGGACTGCACGGGAAAGGCACGCCGCAGGCGAGCTTCCGAAGCGACCAAACGGAGGCCTCGCGAATGACCGCGATCGGGCGGAGTTTTTTATGATCCGGGAGCAACCGCAGTGCGGCGTAAACGACGCGTGCATCCCGTCGGGAGGCCGACAAGAGGGCTTGCAGCCGTGGGTTCGAAGCCAAGCACGTCTGCAAAGGCTCCAGCGACAAGGCCGGGGAGGGGGTTCGGAGTTTGCGGATCTCCCGCCGCACCCACCGCCCCCACACGGCGTGGGGGATGAACACAAAGCAACTGCCATGCTTCGGGCTCCACGTCACATGAAAGGTCCGGCAAATGAGGTAGGGCAGGATTTGTTGGGTTAGAAAATGAATCAACTGGAGAAACACCCGCTGCTGTAACATGGAGCGTCGCGCGCGCGGCGACGATGACGACACCAACGCACCCTCGCCTGGTAGGTCCCTTACGGAAGTATAAAACGATCGCAACCACGGGATCGACCCGACCGGGACCCGCTCCAGAAACGCGTGAAGCGGGAACACCTCTCGCCTGCCAAAACGCAACCAATCGCGCAGGGCGCTACACACCGCGTCGAGAACGACCGCCGCGCGGCGTGCGTCGACACCCCAAAACGAGCCCTTCAAAGAAGCGGGAGAAAGGGAGGGGGAGGTCGACCCCGGGGGGGGGGTGTACGTCAAACGCCCGATGAGATCGCGAAGGTAGGCTACCACAAGCGGCACCGGTGCCATCACATCTGTCGGCCGCACCTCCATCCCACCCTGCACGCAACGATGAAAGCGCGATTCCAAAAAGCCACCGTGGCGAAGCGCGGAGCCGCGGAGATCGAACTGACAGCATTGCGTCAGAAGCTGCTGGAGGACCCCACGCAGCCCTTCCCGCAGACCACACGGCCTGAGAGGAGAGGCCCCTCCCTCCCCTACCCCCATCTTCCCTCCTTTGCGGTGCAGAGTAAGGGGGAAAACGGCGTCGAGCACGGGATCCGGGACCTCCACCAACGGCACCCCCGTTTTCCCCTCTTCCCTGCGTGATCGCGTGGAAATCGGCGAAGCGAGATCGCTCCCTTCCCCTGAATCCTCGGCTGGGCGATTCCGTTTTTCCCGAATCGCCCGCCGCCGTGCTGCCGGTCGGAGGGTGGAGTAAAGAAGAGCCTCCCGGCTGCGGGGGTGATGACGAAGCCAAAGCTCCTCGAACCAGCGATCGGGAACAACGCCCGCGCCGCAGGTGGTGGGAGACTCCCCCAAGAGAACCCCCCGCGCGGCATCCCCTCGGCTGAACTCACAAACCTCTGAAGAAACCCGTCGTGGTATCCCCTTCGAGGATGCAGAAACGCTCCCATTGAAGGAAGATTCAAGGCGAGGACGTTTTTTAAAGGAATCCACCGAAGGATCGGCCTCGCACGGGCGACCTCGCCATCCCCCTCCTCTACCCCCATAGCACGTCCTCCCTGGAAGAAAGCGGGAGAGGGGCGGCCCAAGGACCTGCAACCCCCCTCCATCAGGTTCGTACTGGACGAGAAGGGCGCAGAACGTAAGAAGAAAACTCGCGGGCATCGGCCCGATCTCATTCAGCAGGGAAGCCCACCACGGCTGCTCGAGAACGGCTTGGATGAAAGGGTTTTGACTGAGTTGGCGAACCCTGGTGGGGCTCCAGTCCTCTCGGGAGGACGACGTGGTCGGGGAAACTTCCTGTGAAACCGGGGTGGCCTCTCGCAAGACGTACACGATCACCGCAAAGGTCCCGGTGCTTTTAAGATAGATTTGAGTGGAACGCGAAGGAGCAAGGGAGGGGCTCGGCTGCTGGGGGACGTCAAAGTGAACTTCCGCCCCAAAGTAACGAAGTAGGAATGTTTTAAGGGAAAAGGGACCGATAAAGCCAGGGATCGATGGGAACGAACTAAACATCGCGGTGTGGATAGACGTTTTTTGTTTATGAAATGGATTCAGCTCGTGCACGCACCGTTTCCTTGCGTTGAGTCCACGTATGAGGGAATGAGAGGGGTATTAAAATTAACGAAATACTTCTATAAATGAGCAGACTGGCTGCAAGCACTGCGGTTGCTCTATTATGCTTGGCATCACCGCGACAACGTTTTTAGGTGTTTCTTCAGTTGGTATTTTTCAACTAGATGGTTGATTGATATGCTTTGTTTCGCTACTGTGCAAAGTTCCTTACTCAAATGCAAGAAAAAAAAAGAATTCACTTTTATTTCTAGATATTTCTCTGCATCAAATAAACGTAGCTAATTGTCTGATATCACCATAAAATAATGGATCCCCAACGTTGCCTTTGGGTCGGAGATCACGTCCAAGCCCGCCCTTTCCTTGCCCTTTCCCCCTACCCTCCCATACACATACCTACCTCAGGTACCCAACCCGGTCCTAATATTTACTTAACCTTGGTGTTCCGTACTAATTGTGCGAGGTCTTGGCGAGGTCTATCCGCGAAGGCCGTATGACAATCCGTCAGTACCTGAATCTCCTCAATAAGATAAGTCAGTTGCGATGCGGCCATGGCTAGAAAGATAATGATTGCGAGCATTAGAATACCGCTCAGGGTGGGCTGCGCCAATGCAAACAACGCATATTGCAGGAACACCAGTAAATGATATGGCAAGGAATCATCCCGAGCCCCATCGCCCTGCGAGTATCGCTTCGTTGAACAACTCGTCGAAACGAGAATCACGTTGGCCAGGCTGGAAAGAGTCAGTGAAAGTAGAATGCTAACGATAATCGCACCAATGATCAACCTCAGGAAGCCTATACTCACTATATAAACTGCTCCCCTTATCGTTATGACTAGGATAGTGAAAAATATCACATACATGAAAATGAGATCTAACATCTCGGCCTTGTGAAGTGTAGCTTCCTTATTCTTGATGCTTAAAAAGGGGAAGGGGTATAAAGACCCTGAAGGAAAATCGTAGTAGTAAAATTAATCGTGCCTAACTTGCGGTAGATAATAATAAAAAAAGTAACAAATCATCAAGTATCATACTCGATTGCTATTTCTTGTAGAATATGGTCAATAAAAAGAACACAAAATTATAGCAAGGTGACGCTAATCACCTATGCTCTGATTTTCTGCTACTTTGTTGCTTCAACTCCGTTCAAAATAATTTTTCATTGAAGAATTCAATATCGTCATACTTTAGTGGAATTTAATAGTTAATAATAATCGTGTTATTTGATTTTTCATCCTTCCTGATTTAATTATGATGTGAAATCTTAACCATGCAAAAAAAAAAAGAATGAACGAAATCCCTTCTAGTGTATGATTTCCCGTCCGGAAGAGTTAGTATATATACACTTATCTATATATACAGGTATATATAGATATATCGATATACATTTAGCAGGTACTTCAGGTATCAAAATGCAGTAGTAAAAAGAACAATAGATTTATGAGGAGGTCGTAGGGTTTCGAAAGCCCGCTTTGCGTGTCGGTTGGGTCCTTCTTCAATTTTATCCCATCGCATTTATAGTCTCCACGTTGCTTCGATTAAAAGAATACTTAAAAAGTCGAGATCAACGCACACATGTTTCACCATCTCTCTACTTCGTCATTTTAGCTTTCACTCTTGTCTCCGGGAAAATTAAGGGAAAAAACGCACAATATCACTTTTTTAGTTTGGGTTAGATATTCATTTCCCCGTCTTCCATAAAAAGTAGTCAACAGAATTTATGTTAATAAAATTAATAATAACTATATTAAATCCCTTAGTAGCGGTAGTGGTCAGGCTTGAAGGGTCCATCCACGGGGCAGTTAATATACTCAGCCTGCTTCGGGGTGAGCTTGGTCAACTTCGCGCCGAGGTGCGCAAGGTGCAGCGAGGCAACCTTCTCGTCGAGAGACTTAGGCAGGAAGTAGACGTTAGACTTCTCACCGCGCGGGTACTTATCCGTGTTACGGTTCGTCCAGAGCTCGATCTGCGCAAGGACTTGATTCGTGAAGGAGTTAGACATCACGAAAGAGGGGTGGCCGCTTGCGCAGCCAAGGTTCACCAGACGGCCCTTGGCGAGGAGAATAATGTGGCGCCCGTTCGACAGCGTATAGCGATCCACCTGGGGCTTAATCTCCACATGCTCGTTCGCGTTCGCCTCCAGCCACTCGACCTGGATCTCCGTGTTGAAGTGGCCGATGTTGCACACGATGGCGTCCTCGCGCATCCGCATGAAGTGCTCCGCGGTGACGATATCATCGTTCCCAGTCGAGGTCACGAAGATGTGGATGTCCTCCACGACGTCGTCGAGGACGACGACCTGGTAGCCCTCCATCGCCGCCTGCAGGGCGTTGATCGGGTCGATCTCCGTGACCAACACGCGCGCCCCGAACGCCCGGAGCGCCGCCGCGCAGCCCTTCCCGACGTCGCCGTACCCGCACACGCAGCACGTCTTCCCCGCGATCATCACATCCGTCGCGCGCTTAATCCCATCCACGAGCGACTCCCGGCAGCCGTAGAGGTTGTCAAACTTGCTCTTCGTGACGCTGTTGTTGACGTTGATCGCCGGGATCGCGAGGCGGCCCTTTTGCTGCCGCTTGTAGAGGTTCATCACGCCCGTGGTGGTCTCCTCGGAAAGGCCGACGATCTTCGGCACGAGGTCGGGGTACTCGTCGTGGACGATGTCCGTGAGGTCCCCCCCGTCGTCGAGGATGAGGTTCGGCAGCCCATCCCCGCTGAAGCCCTTGAGGGTTTGGCGGATGCACCAGATGTACTCCTCCTCGGTCTCGCCTTTCCAGGCGAAGACCGCCACCCCACGCTTCGCGACCGCCGCCGCGGCGTTATCCTGGGTGGAGAAGATGTTGCAGGAGCTCCAGCGCACCTCCGCGCCCAGGGCGCAGAGCGTCTCGATCAACACCGCGGTTTGGATCGTCATGTGCAGGCAGCCGGCGATCTTGGCGCCTTTCAGGGGCTGCGAATGGCCGTACTCGCGGCGGAGCTCCATCATGCCGGGCATTTCGTTCTCCGCCAGCTCAATGGCCTTCCGCCCCCACTCCGCGAGGCTGATGTCCTTGACTTTGTAATCTGTCATGTTTGATGCGAGCGTGCTGATTTGCTTGTTGTTGTTGTTGTTGCTGTTGTTGTGTGTGAAGATGGGAAATGAGACTTGAATAGATGACTGTAAGGGAAGGAGAAAACAAAGTTGCACCGCGCCGTACTAGACCGATAGAACAAGGGAGTGGTAATCATAATGGTAATGATAAAAAGGAAATGAACACACATTGATATATAATAGCTCCGCCTTCTCAAACGACATGTGGAAGGAGTGCAAAAGCGAGTAAGGCAAGTCCCTCACGCCAATATATGGATGTGTATCCATGCACTTTCCGCACTACGGCTGCGTATGTGCATGTACTGTACTCGAACAGTAGCGCAAAAGTACTGGTTGCTGTTGTTTTTTAATCTCTCCCATATCATTCAAACTTAATGTACTCCCATCCGGTAGATTCATTCACGTAAACCGATCCACTAGATCCTGGATGCTCCGTAATCAACTGAGAGTAGTTCAGTACCGTCTCGACAGCGTTGCGCACAACTTGACGATCATCACGGCGATCCATCGCGGCCTGCTCCTCCTCCAGGGCATTCTTTAAAGGCTCCCCTCTTGGCGAGGGAAGAAGACGCCCCTTCGTAGAATGAGTCGTGTGGACCGCATCGGGAAGGTCTCCTCGATGAGTCTCTTCATCAACCTGCACGGAATCAGGCAGCACGATGTCGTGTGCGTGCTCCTGGGCTGGAGTGCTCACGACATGCAAAAGAAAACTCAACGATCCGACAACGCGCCCCGCACTTTCCCGCCCACCCGTTTCGCTGGACGTGGAAAAATCACCCGCGTCGTTGGAGGAGGTAGGAGCCCTGGTCTGACTTTCATGCAACTCCGCACCGACGCCCCCTACAAACCAGAAAGGCCGTCGTGCTGGCGGCGTTGGCTCCACGAGTTGAACGAGGGTGTCGGCGCTCACGCGCTCAATCCAGCCGTACAGCAGCGGAAACGATTCACCAGAGGCAACATGCTCGGTAGGCCTACGAGGTCGGACAAATCGCATGTCGACAAAAGTGCCCCTCGCATTGTAGAAAAATGGTCGGCAGCCGGCATCTAACGCGGCGGCCACCACACGAGCCGCCTCTGCATCTTCCGCGCAAATGCCGATGCTGAAGGGGTCCATTGTATGGAAACTATTTCAATCCGACGTAGAGAGAATCAGGAAAAAAGATGGAATTGGATGATAATGTCGTGGCGGTCGTAACCTTTGAGCTAAGCTAATTGGCTGAGCCTACAAGCAAGAACAAAAGCCATGTCGACTCTCTCCTCCTCTCTTTGTCAATCTCGGAAAAACGGCACGTAGCACCACGTTAAAACATGTTGAAGAGACGCTAGCTTAGCCAAACGCATTTTTCTCGGGAAAAAAATTGTAAAGAACTACAGCATCTTTTCTCGTCCAGCAGTCGACTCATCCTTACCCGTTTACTTCTCTCCATAATTCTTTTCAGCCTCTTTTGGAGCCATAGGGGAAAGGAGGCACACTACTGACGTCAACGACAACAAGCGAGCCTCGGGAAGGAAAGCATAATAACCTTGGCATAGAACCCAGCGCGCCACCGTACATCTCAGCACACCTGTATTCACTTCTCCAACACACCCACTCACTACACCCCTACATGCAAAACAAAAACACCTGCACCACTCCTCAAGCCCTTTTTCCTTACATCCACTCCTATATTTTTGCTTTTTTCCCCCTCATTATGGATCCTTCACCATGCCTCTAGAGCTATTATAGTCCACGCCCAGATAAAGATTCTTCAACCGGCTCCTCCAGGGCGGCCCTCTCCTTATCCAGCAAGAAATCCTCCTCTGGACCACGTAGGTCGCTCGGAATCAGCTCCTCCAGCATCCCAAGATTCCACCGCGTGTAGTTGACGTGCTCAAGGTAGAACACCCACCGCGACGCCCACCGCACCCAATCTAAATCCACCCCATGATCCTGCATGATGTCATACAGCTCGTTATGAAAATCAAGCTCCAGATGCCATAGGCAGGGGCCGTCGTAAAATAAATTCCGCCGCACCCATTCGGCGTCATCGGTGCTTTCCATCAACAAAGGCGACGCCGCCGCGTCGTACGCGCGGACGTTCCTCAGATGCATGCCCCCCTCATTGCACGCAACCGAAAAGTGTAGAATCACGCCTTTCCGCATGAGAAGCACCTCGAAGGGGTACCAATCCACAAAGGTTAGGATCGCGTTCAATTTGGGTGGGTCCTTGATCTCGACCGGCGCGTAGACGACGATGCGCCCCTGCCGCGTTTCCTCGATCGCATCGCGGCGAAAGGTAACGACATTGTTGCCGGGATCGTACGCGACCGACCAGCTGCCATCGCCGTAGACAGGAGCCTCCTCCACACGTGGGGGATTCGACCCTCCCTCCTCCCCTGCCCCCTCGAGGGAAGCGCCGCTCGTTTCTTGCCCTCGTTTAATCCCCACACAACCCTCCTCGGGGGTTTCTTTGCGGAGAAGACCCTCCCCCCCTTTTTCGGTGCTCCGATTGTTCGCACTGGTGCCGTGGTTGCCGCCTTGAGCAGACACCGAAGAGGGCTTCGGGAGAGAAACCACCGGCAGCAGTGGGGGCGGGGGCTTCGTACCGAATTCATTCCGAATCTCATCGCAAAGATCTTTATACAACGGCCGGAAGAGTTGATAGTTGCCCGGGCCGTAGTACTCCGCCATGGCGCGCGCCCAAGTCGTATCCTCATCCTCCAGCTGCACGGTTGATAGACGGCGATGGGGTGCGGTGAGATTGGTAAAAGCGACGCCCCGTCGCGAGCGCCCTCGCAGGCGATGATCCCTGCAAAATGTGGAAAAGGTGGGGGAAGAAGAGTGCCCTACACTAGCGGCAGCCCGCCTTGTTTCGAAGAGGCGAGAAAGACCCTTGCAGCCGCACTGAGAACCTACTTCAGCGAAGATAAACGAGGGGGCTCGAACCAGGAGCCGGAAGCGTCGTAGTGCTGAAGAACTACTTGGAACTCGCATTTGAAAAAGAGACATGCCGATAATAATAATAAAGAAACTGGCAAAAGGTAAAAAGGCCACACACTAAATAGTAGATGGACGAGTGTTAATTTCTGTCTAAGGAGAAAAACTCGTGACTGCTTGTGAAAATTAGTCCTTATCTCAGTAGTAGAAACCCTCTTGCTAATATTGAAAGTGAGAGGGGATGTTGTAAACCGCTAAAGGGATGCGCTCCCCGTGATCACTATTCCAAAATGAACTCTTTGAATTGAATTTATGTAATACGAAGGGAAAAGGATTGATAACGTAAATGTCTTTAAATGCATGCGAAAACGGTTGATATTCATAGAAATGCACTCCATGTGGGAATAGAATACTCAATGACCGGTTATATATATATATATATATATGTATTACGCATTTCATTACCTTAAATTCAGAACTCAGTCGTTCTCTTCATTATTATTCTGATAACAGCTGCTGTCATCTGTTGCATATTCAACCTCTCTTTACCCCTTTACCCCGCCAATCCTTCGATTGCATCAGTAGGCTTTGAACATCCTACGTGCAATGCGAAGCAAAAGAACCGAGAAAGGATACACCACTGAAGTCATACACGCGAGAGGAAAGAAACAAAAGAAAGACCCATCCTTAAACATCTAACTATACGGTATCAACCCCCAATCTCCTCTCTCTCATTCATCCTCAGATTTTAGCGACCACAAGGGGACGCCCCCGGGGGCAGAAGTGTAGTTTTCATCAAAGCGATACATCTTAATTAAACCATCATGACTTGCGCTCGCGAAGCCCCGGCCGTCAGGGTGAAATGTCATCGCCGTGATCGTACCGAAATGGCAACGTAGCTGCCCGAGCTGCGTACCATGCACGCGATGGAAAAACTTCACCTCGAAGTTGGCCTGGCCGCCCTTCGTCGTCACCGCCGCCGCATCAATACCACCACCGAGGATGACGTGATCAGCAGTCGGGCTGATAGAAACGTCGTTGATGGGTCCATCACTTTGGTAGGTTTGCATAATGCTCAGCTCGCGCTGATCGAGGAGGCAGGCAGTGCAATCCGTAGACGCCGTCGCCAGTGTGAGGTAATTAGAGTCGAACTTGAAGCGGTTGATCACATAGCCTGGGTGGATTTCACGAGAGCGAATCACCTTATTTGTTTCCACATCCAAAATGTGCATGTAAGCACCCTCGGAGAAGTAGATGGTGTCGTTCGTCGGCCCCCACGACGCCCAGGTGATCAACTCAGGCGAATCCGTTTCGTAGCTGCTGGTAGGGTTAAACGTCGTCTTAGCAGGCGCGATATCCTCCCCAACTGGGGGTACCGTAAAGGGCAGGTTATAGAGCTGAATAGCGGACTTCATGCCGGAGCGACCCTTTGTCGCCACCATCAGCAAGGAGTCATCGTGCGAGAATCCGACGCTAGATCCCGAGGAAAGGGCACGACTAATCGTTCCGAGCAGCGCCCCGGTCTCCACACTCCAGAGCATCGTCTCCTCACCAGCGTTCGCGGTTGCGAATAGGGTGGAATATCGGTTAACGTCAAGCGCGACCACCGCAGAATCAAACGCGCGCTGACTGCCCTGACCCACAGTCGTGTACGAGCCTAGCAACTCCCCAGTTTTTGCGTACCAGCAGCACGCATTGCACTCGGTATCACGAGAAGAGGAAAAGAGCAGGTCGCCGTCGTGGTTGAACTTGAGCATCGTAACGTCCTTCATGTGCCCATGAAGGGCTACGCCGCTAAGGTTGATGGTGGAGGTCATTATTGAAAGAAAAAAACTTCGTATATGCGTGCGTGTGCTATATGTGGAACTACTATAATTAAGCGGTATGGAAATAGAAATCAAATCAAAAGTGCATCTAGAAAAAATCCAAAA
This sequence comes from Phytomonas sp. EM1, assembly GCA_000582765.1. Classification (NCBI taxonomy): domain Eukaryota; phylum Euglenozoa; class Kinetoplastea; order Trypanosomatida; family Trypanosomatidae; genus Phytomonas; species Phytomonas sp. EM1. Next base: position 61,349 of record HF955064.1, on the reverse strand, counting down.
AAAAAACCATCGACGCATCATAACAAATCCAAGTCGAACCTCATCGGTTGTGAAATAAAGGCGATATCTAAAAAGAGAAAAAACACCCGGCCGTGACGCCGTGGGGTCCCGCCCCCGCCGTCTACCAACCCAGCGTCTTCAGACGAGTGTTCACCTCCCGCAAGAAGTCGTCGCGGCGGTCCGTCTGCGCACCGAAGGCGCGACCGTCGGGAGCCCCCCCTGCTGCGCCCACGCCGCCCGCCCCGCTCCCC
>HF955064.1:43790-60902 GCA_000582765.1 Phytomonas sp. EM1 | reverse complement strand
CCCACCAGGCGTCCCTCCATCTCCCGCTGGGCCTGTGCGAGGTGGCCCATCCGATCGACCAGGTCCCGACGAAACGCGTCGAGACGAGTGGTGGTCTGCTGCTGGGACCGCTCCAGGCGCTCGGTCAGAAGCAGCTCCTGCTGCTCCAGGCCGGAGGCGAAGACCCCGGCGAGGCGCTGGAGGCTCCGCGCCAGGGAGCCGGGCGAGCCTCCCCCTCCCCCTTCCCTTTCCCTTTCCCCGAGTGGGACGTCCTCGCTGACCGGGGAGAAGCTGAGCGGGGCGGAGAGGGTCTCCGCTGAGGGGGGCGCGAGGTGCGGGTCGACCGGCGTCGCCCCTTCTTCCGCCTCCTCCGCCTTCGGGGAGACCCTCTCGGCGGCCTCGTTAACCCCGACCGGAGGCGCGGAGCGGGATTCCGGGATCGGGATTAGATCGGAATCGACCACCGGGCTAGAGACCATCCCGTCCAGCGTTGGAAGATCGATTGGCGCGGAGGTCGGACGCGCCGACGCGGCCCCATCATGGGAGGAATGCGGCGTTGCCTTGGCGAACGTCGTCGCCGCCGCCGCAGGGGGGAGCCCATCGGCCGCCTCGCCACGCGCGGGAGGCGGTGAGGGCCGCCCTTGAGGGGGGTTCATCGCGCCGCAGCGCGGGCAAACGCCGCCAGGCATCGCCAGAACGGGCATCATCAGCAACGGATAGCAACACTCGTAGCCCGCGCGGCGGTTTCCCCACCACGGAGATGGGGCAGCAAACATAGGGGCAGCCGTAGAAGGGCAGGGAACGGCCACAGGATGCATCGGCAGCGGCGCGTTGGGGATAGCAGCGGCAGGCATTGCGGACGAATCCGCCGTGGGGTGAGTCGCCGGATAAGGTGGGTGAAACGCACAAGGAGGAGCAGCTGCACTATACGGCTGCTGTGCTGACGCCGGAAGGTGGTCATCGAAAGGGGCGTCTGTGGAAGCCGTGGCGGCATCAACACCGCGGGGAATGGGGGAAGGCTTGCCCGTGGAGGTGTTAAACTGAACGTGTGGCCGCGACGATCGCGGTTTGCCGGCGTCGGCAGCTCCGGCTGCGTGCTGGCGAAGCAACAAGCACTGCCCCAGGCCGTGATGCACAACCTGAAAGGTGTTCCCAAGCGCATACGGGAGCTGTAGAATCGGATGCGCGCCTTCCTGATGACCTCCGACAGCACGCGTGTGAAAATCACTGGTCCCGGGATTGTGGCTTAAATCCACCGCCTCTAACCCGCTATCCTCCAACACCCCACTGAGAACAAAGGCCTGAATCCCGTCACGTGAGGCCGCGTTGTGGCTAAAATCTAAAAATCGCAACGAGGAATCGCTCCGGAGCGTCACCGCGAGGGCCCGGAGGGTGGCATCCCCGAGTTGGTTATCGGAAATATCCAGCCGCGTCAAACCCACCGCGCTGCGATCCCCTTCGTATCCGTTTGAGAAGCCTAAACCCCCCGTGGAAGCGCGTAACGAACGCTGCCAGTGCGCGAACGCGCCGGAACCCCGTCGGAGACAAATCAACGTTTGCAATCCCCGCGCACTCTCATCCGTCAGCCCACACCCCGCGAAGGCGGCCTCCACCAGATGAGGGAAACACCCTGGCGAGGATGCCGTCAGCCCCGCCCAAAGCGTCGGCGTAAGAAGAGAACCACGCAACGAGACCGAACGAAGCCGCGTACACGACGCGAGCGCCCGCATCAAACGCCTGGAGCTTTCCCCCACCTCTCGGAGGGGAAATCCGGCGAGTTCGACCTCGCGAAGGGCCTCATGACTGACGTTGAGGGCGTGGCGGACGCCATCGATGAGCTCCGCGAGGGCGCGCCGCTGGGAAGGGGCGGTAATGCTCGTCGAGGCCGCACGAGAAGGGAGAGGAGCCGCACCCCGTGGCCGACAACCACAACGAAGGCAAAATTTGACGAGTTTCCCCGTCAGAGGGGGGGATTCACGGGTCCTTCCCCCCCTCTTTTCCGATGGCCCCCCACGAGCCCGGCGAGAGCGAGCAAGAGAAGGAGAAAGAGAAGAAGAGGGGCGGGAAGGGTGAGGCGCCGCGTCCAACCCCACACGGCTGAGCGCCATCGCAAAAACGCGGATAGTTCGCACCGGCACCCCATCCAAATCCGCATCGATCGCACACGCGTCAAGGTGGTTGACGAATCCCTCAAAAGGAGGGATGTGCTGCCGTTCGCACTCCGCCAGGTATTCATGCACGACCGCTAGCATTGGGTAAAAGTACGCACCGGGCCCCTACACGAACAGTAACACTTGCGTTGTATTGAAAGCAAACACTCCCTATCGCTGTATATATTGGCATACAGATAGGTGCGGATACCATATATCAGAATAACCGAAAAAAGCTTATAGACCCTTTATAGTGTCTGTAAGGAGGAAAGGCCCTTTAGATCTAGGAAAAGGAAAAAGAAATAAGCCGTTAAATGACTTGAGACAAAATCAACAAAACAGTAAAAATAAATACAATTAGGGTCAGTACTTTGTTGAGGGTAGTACACATACGTTAATTAATATTAGGGATAAATGTGCAGAGAGAATACCTCACCCTCGCGACTCATAGGTGGTGTTTGCTCCACTAATAAAATACATGGAACTAAGAGAAGAAAAAAAGGAGGCGCCGCGTACCCCTGATAAAGTGCCATCTCGTAGCCGTTCCATCATGAAAAGAAATTGAAGTTCCTCTGATCATGTTCCTTTATTTGGCCACTATCTTCGCACCCCGCGGCATTCAAGTGCACACACACACACACACACACACACACCACACCACGCACCACACCACGCACACCCTACAACAGTGTTACTGCTGTGCTTTGGGGAGTTGCAGGAGGTGGCGAGGGAGGAATGATGTAATAAACAAAATATGCCATCACAAACAACCAAGCACCTCATCCAACCCGGTGCGCCCTGCATTCATCGCACTCCCCTTCTCCGAAAGTTCGCCGTTACCTGCAGAACCCATACATCGATAGACGGATCTCGCGCACAAAACACTTCATCACTAGGGGCTATTGTTGGAGCAACCATAGTGTCCGATGGCGGCGCTTCTCCACATCGCCCAAGCCTTGCGTAAAGGCAAAAGAAAGGATGCCAGCGAATTCACAGAGAACCCGATGAAAGCATCGTACTCTCGGAGCCCTTAGGTCCACACAAGAGATTAAAAAGAGTATACTCCGGGTGGGATTGTTCGTGGGTACCTGAATACGGATATCGGAAAAGAGTCACGGAGAAAGAGACGCGAAAGCAGCGTGAAGCACTTTAAGCTTCCACCGCCCTTCTCACTCTACATCCCCTCCTCCCCTTTCATATAAGCCTATCACCTCTAATTCATTCGGGGTGTTCCACCCATCTACTCGAGGACGTCCAGTCAAACGCCGTTGGACTAAATACGTCATCACCAGCAGAAGCCCCTCGACTCTGGGCACTCCCCCCATGCTCGTACATCAACGCGTGAACCCACGACGATAACTCAACGGCTAATGCACGCGTCAAGTCCCTCCGTTGCAACCATCCCCGCATCCGCGCTCAAATGGAAAGAACATTCAAGGTGCAGGCTCAAGAAGGATCCAATCACCTCCCACGGCACGCTCTCCACTTCCATGCTCACACTAGACGGGATAAACTTGAAGGCTGAACAAAAGGAAAGTGTCATGAATAAATTGTGGGAGAGGGTTAAGCACACATTAGAAATTAATTCGAGATTGCTACATCACAAATAGTTATAACTTGCACATCACGCGCCATCTACAGAGTTTAAAGTGAGATGAGACCGCTGAATACGCAAGGCAACAACTCTGAGGCATATATATCGTTTATCCTGACTAAACCCCTCTCAGTTGCACGTTTTACTGAAAGAAATCGAAAGGTAATGAAAAGTGCATGTAATAATGATTCTTTCCATAAAAAAAAAGGAGTCAATAGTAGGCAAAGGGATGCCACTATTTTCTCACAAAACATAAGGGAGTCTTAGCTTATAGACTTCCAAGTGTCCCTTGGTTAACCCTTCCGATGTTTTGATCACTACACAATCACGTTCATCAACACTCTGAACGTGTAAAATGGGATTGAAAGCAAGCGTACCCATATGAACGTCAATCCAATCATTCAAACGATATATATTTATATATACAGACACAATTTATTTCGAAGAGAAAACTCTGTGGTGATTAATTTATAATCCATACAGCTAGCGGCTATCTTCCTCCCCTCAAAATAATTATGAGGGTGATGAAATTCATGAAAATAGGAAACATTACATCAAACTGGAAAAGCCAGTGCATATAGATTAGAAAGGAATAAAGAAGCTTCGTAGCATGTTGCTCGCGCTATTAGTGCACTGTGTTTTATATTCAATATCTTGGCTCGAAATTAAAAGCTAATTTATAAGCACGTATTGGGAAAAAATACCAAATAAGAGAATTAGCGCTTATAAACCCTTCCTTGGTATCTCATCGACTGTAATTATTATTCTTTCATACATGTATACAATGAGTAATTGCTTGAATAACAAATGAGCTCTAAAAGCAAAGAACACAAAATAAAACGAATGATTGGTATAGGTGAAATAATCCAAAAAGTATGACGAATGATATGAAGAAGCATTAATTTAATTTTAAATAAGACATAACTTCGCCTAATATAAAGACTCAAGACCTCCTATTTGAGTGAACGGATGCTTCTAGGAGAAGCAGCACTAGGAGAAACCTCACCAGGAGAAACTGCACTAGGAGAAGCTGCATTAGGAGAAACCTCACTATGCAAAACGGTATTGCAGTCACCGGGATGGTTCAGACGTGTTTCGGGAGGAAGGGTCGATGATGGCGAAGGTTTATCATCGAGAGCCTCAAACTCCGATTGATGATACGGACTCTGGGCTGTCGATGCAATCGGCAATGCGCCGCCACTATCCTTCCCCGGATCTGAATAATTTAGCTCAGGCACGGAAACGACGTGGATCGCACCCTTAGCGTAAAACAACGGGGAGGTGGTGGAAAACACCTCATTCGGCGGATTCGCCTCGATCTCCTCCTTTTCCGACCGGGAAGAACCCTTACCGTAGCGAAAGTGGTTGATCAAAAACCACACAAAGCAAATACCCAGCCCGATCAACGTCCACCCCGTTACCTGCCAAAAACTCCTCCCAGAAAGAACGCAAACGAGATTGATAAAATGGCACCTCCCGTGCGTTCCCTCCCCTCCGCCAGAGCTCCTTCCATGAGGGGGATGTTCATCCGTTGCGCTCCAGCTTAAAATGCGATGCGCCAACCGCACGCCATCCGCGCCAAGCAGCTCTATCTCACACTGCGGAAAGGCCTCATCCAGAGAAGAAGAAGAAGAAGAAGCATCCGCGTTAGGGTGTGATCGAATTATCGAAAACTCAACGGGAACGGTTTGAGAAGGAAGGAGCTCGAATTCGCGGCACCCTTCCCCATCAACCGCCACGCCTCCCGTGCAGTTCGCCGCGAGGACGGTATAGCGAGAACCCACCACCCCTGAATTCCTTACAACGACGGCGAGCACCGCAGCGCTATTCGGATTTGGGGTTTCGTTCTCTTTCTTCTTCTCTTTTCTCCCTTTTTTCTCCTTTTTCTTTTCTTCGTTTTCCCCGCCAACCGGCGTGGCGGATGCGTGATCGATCACCCCACCCGACGCCGTCAACGCGTAGTGGAGTTCATCCGCGCTGATCGTCCAGTTCAACCGCATCGCGCCGTAGGAATCCGCGCGATCGACCAAATACGACCCCTCCGCCACCCGCCGCCCCGTCGATGCCGGCGGAGGGAGGATGGAAAAACTACCGAGATACCTCGCCATCGCGTGGGGGATCTCCCCGACGGCGCGGGCGGCGAGATCCGCCGCGCGAAACTCCTCCAACTGATGCCGATACCCTTCCCCGGAGCCATTCAGGCAGTGGCTCCGCGGCCGCTCTTCCCAGGCCTCACGGGAGACGCCGACCTTATCCGACGCCCGCCCATCCACCGTGACGGCGGCGGGTGGGAGGAGAATCCACTCCGCGACGCCCGCGCGGACCCGCGCGTGATCCGCCGGGGTCTCCGGGATGAACAACACAAACCCGGAAAGATCCGCATTCCGCTCGAGAAGCTCAACCCGCGTGATCGTGAGCGTGGAAAGGTGTGGGGTGGAAGCCTCACGTTTGCCGTCCGGTCGGAACCGCATCCCCACCACCCGGGAGGGCATCCTGGGGTTTAACGAAATCCACACCCCTTCCGCCTCGGTTTCCGTGTTGGGTTCCCCGTTTTCTCGCGACCCCTTCATGGCGTGAATGCTCACATTGACGTCATAAGACAACTCCCGCTTTTGGAGTTCATACCCGGCGTAGTGCAGCGCATGGGGAATCAAACAAACACCAAAAAAGACGGTGTGATTATGGCAACCCTCCCCAAGACGGCTCCCCGTGGTGTTCTTTCCCACCGCGTCAAGGCAACTGCAGCAGAGTCCGTGCGAACGCCCGACGGAGCGCCCATCCAGACGCGTAAAGCCCCCACAAAGATCATCCTTGGGGCCGCAGGAGCCGACCCATTCGCCGACTTTTCGCACTTTTTCGCTGAACGACGCCGGGTATAACCGTTGAAACACCATTAAATAGTGCTTTTCAATCAGGCTGTGGCTGAGGAAAATGGAAAACGGCGAAAAATTCACCACCGCGGGCCCTGCCTCGCCGAAAAGCGTGTGATCGGTTGCCTGTTTGATGACCACGGTGTGGTTGTGCGGGGCGCCTGTGATGCGGACGTCGTCGAGGTGGAGTTGGGTAACGAGTTTCTTTTGACAACCCGGGGGTTCCGTCGGATCGTGCTCGATGCCGCGACAAAATTCAATACTCGACACCGCGTGAAGCCTCCCCCACCCACACGGGAGAAATGCAAAGAACACGATCCAAAAAACAAAAAAATAGCGGGCTCGCAAACCACCCCTCCATTGCCGAGGGACTCGCATCGCACACAGGGAAAAGGGGGAAAGAATACGAGGAGGGAAAAGACGAATCCCCCCTCCCACTAATGGATTGTTGGCGTTGATTCTGATAGTTGAGGAAAGGGCTATGAATCGAAAATGAAAACGTGCTCTAGTGGGTTGATTGGTGCAATTGGAAAGTTTAATGTAAAGGGAAAAAAAGGAGGAAAAGAATATTAAAAGCAACAGATGGATGACTCCGCTAAGAGGTCCACGAAGGAGGCGGGGGGGTTCCCAGAAATAATAATAATAATAATAATAATAATGCAAGCATAACGTTTGCTATGGGTCTGTCGAGCCGCAAAAATTTTGACTAGCAAGTGGAAAACAATGTATTTGAATAATTCCAATCCCTCTCTTGGGCTCCTCTGGAGCACAATGATTAAGCATGACTTACCATAGGTATCAATAGAACAGTTTCCTTTTTTTCGTAACAGCGATTTTTAAACGCAAGATAAGGATAGAATAAAAAAAATAATGTTCACTAATTACAAGGAAATATCATAATAAACTTCAGATAATGTTAACTTTCACAAGAAGAAGCCTTGCTTTACATCCTCCTGTTAATTAGAAACTTACCTGAGGCTGCAAGTAGTATCCAACTGAAGTGGTGCTCAAAAATATCGATGTGGATTCCCCTTTCTTAAGATTTCCCAAACACACCCTCACACCCTCATTTTTACCCCTTTATTACTCTACCTCGTGCGGTTACTATTGCATTACATTAATAAAATACCCAAGTAAGCATACCTATAAATCCATCTTTTGTTATCCTTTACTCGTTTCGACTCCTCTCTGCGACCCTCACCACCACTCATCAATAAATCAATCACGCGCAGTTGGCTCTTTTCATTTTGATAGTATTAGCTCATTGAACGAAGGAGTCCTCCTTCAAATTGCCAACTTCTCTTCAAGTGCTTTGAGGAGTTCTTCTTCGTCCTCTTTTTGCATCTTTGCCGTTTGCGAAATAGAAGGGAGCTTGGAGGATGGAACCGCTGGCATATCTGGAAGCTTAACCTCTTCAACTTTCGCATGTCCGCTCTCCACCTTCTCCGGATTCAACTCCAGCTCTAACTCCAACTCCTGCAACAAATCATCCTCGTCAATAACCTCGCCGCCGAGGGGCTGCCGTAACGCCTCGCTCACCTGCTTCGTCTTGTCGATCTCCTCCATCAGTTCGTCCATGTTCTCTTCGATCTTATCCGCATTCAGGCGCTTGTTTGTTCGCTTGAGATCCTCCTTCGCGGAGAGCTGCGCTTTCAGCACCTCCTGGTTCATGGCCTGGTTCTGCACGGTGAAGCGAAGCGTTTCTAGGTTTTGTTTTTGGCTCACATAGCTCTGAAGCTGTTCCTCATACATCTTCTTTCGCTTCATGCACTGTAAGGCGGCATTTTGATTTTTACGCACATAGAATGCCTTCGCCTTCTCGATTTCCTCACTTACTTTCTTCTCTAGCAGGGCTTCCCGCTTTTCGAGCAGCTCAATGGAGCTATCAATTTTCTCGATGCTGCCTAACACATTGTTGCCGCCTTGAGAAGACTTCGAGCCCTTGTCCTTCCCAAAAAGCCTGCTGAACATGGCTGAAAGTAAAAAATTTAGTCCCTGAGAACGTACAAGTATAAATATTGATAACAATTACTAGGTAAAAAAATACCTCGAAAAGGGGTGAAAAATAGGGTATAGCTGCTATTTTTCTTTAGATAGGTAGATAGATAGATAGATAGATGTATATGAGTACAAACAAAAGCATAGGAAGCAAATAAATGAGTTTGAATAGGACAAATTCATCCAACTGTGGGGAAGAATAAAGCTATCTAACCAATGCTGATATGAAAATAAGGGTTAAAGTAGATTCATCGAGGGAAGACAATTGCTTTTTAGCGGCTTCCATAGAAGAGAAAAAAGCCTACACACAATGAGAGCCTGCAACGCTTTCCTCTACCATACGTCTGGACCCAGGATCCATGAGAAAATCCAGCGAGTTTGGATAAACCCCATATGGCATTTTTTTAAAAAATGCCCCCCTCCACAGGTTTTATGTTCAGAATCACCATTTATTTTCACATTCACTGTTAGTTTTCATAATCGCTAAATAATGTGGATACTTAATATTGTAAAAATTAACATTATCGCGCTTTTTTATATTTTTCTTATCGGAATCCTAGGAACAGATATATATATAGATATTACGTCGCGCATCCATCGATCACAGTATACTCTGGTTTCCCTCCCCTCCCTTGTCGTTTGTGCAGCAGAACGCACATATTCGATCACTTCTCCGCCGGGGCGGCCTGGGCGGGGAACTCCGCCTGCACGCTCGCCCAGCTCCGCGGCCGCAGCGTATGGCAGAGTTCACTCATCACCTCGCAGACTTTCGATTTCGGGATGCGCACCTGGGAGGCGGAATCGCGCTCGCGCAGCGTCACCGCGCCGTCCTTCTCTAAATCCACCGTAATCGCGAAGGGAATCCCGAGCTCGTCCATCCGGGCGTATTTTTTCCCGATCCTCACCCCGCTATCATCCACGCGGGCGGAGACGCCGTGCAGGATTAACGCCTCCCGCAACTCCCCGATCGTCTCCATCAGCTCTGGCTTCACCATCAGCGGCAGCAACGCCACCTTATGCGGCGCGAGCAGCGGCGTCAGGCTGAAAACCGCCCGCTTTTCGTTCTTCTCGTTGTCATCCCGACGAACCCAATAGCTTTGCTCGAGCAGGCAATACAGAATCCGACCAATCCCGAACGACGGCTCGATGACGCTCGGGGTGAAGGCGTACCCCGTCACCTTGACGTCTTGCGCCTCAAACTCCACCATCGCCGGGGTGATCTCGACTTTTCCAGAAGACAACTCGACCTCGACGTTTTTCCCGGCGCGATGGTGTTCCTTCATCGCGATACACGCCTCATCGGAGGCGGTGTTGAGGTACTCTATCACCTCCCCGGCTTGCTTGCCGAAGGTTTTCCCGATCAACCCCTTCACGGGCTTCCGTAGCAGACGACGCTCCATCCGGGGCTCGTCGTACTCCTCACGCGCGTTGAGGGTTCGTTTGCTCGCGTGGCTGTGTTGTGTGAGGTCATACGCGGAGCGATCCGCGATCCCCACGCACTCCACCCACCCATACGACGTCAACAGCTCCGCATCCCAGCAATCCTGTGCGTAGTGCGCCATCTCACTGCTTTGATGTTGACGAAACCGGTAGTATCGAACCCCCACGGCGTCGAGAAAAAGCGCCACGCGGGCGATGAAATACCCGAGCGTTTCATTATCCACCACCTTCGCCGCCACGGCGTCGCCGATCGTGAGGCGAATGGGTTCCTCATTGCCCGCCTGCCGCTCACGCGGCCACGCCCAGATCGTCACCCCACGCACCCGATCGAACTTCGCGTGCGATTTGTCATTCGGATTCACGAAATGCTCAATCTCCGCGAGGGTGAACTCCCGCACCCGAATCAACGCCGCGCGCGGGGCGATTTCGTTCCGAAACGCCGTCCCCACCGCACACCCGGCGAACGGCATCCGCTGCGCGTTGCCGGAATCCATCAGACGCTTGAAGTTCAGGATAATCCCTTGGGCGAGCTCCGGGCGTAGATACCCCACCCGATCCCCTTCCGGCCCGATTAAGGTCGAGAACATCAAATTGAACGGAAAAGGATCACTCAGCGGGTTGCCTTTTGGGGATTTAATCGCGTGCGTGTTGAGCACCGCCTTAATCCCATCGGGGTTTAACCCGGCGGCGTCGTGGAGGAGGTGTAGCATCGCCTCTTTTCGCTCCGGGGTGATTTGCGGATCCGCGAGCTGCGTTTCGCTCCACTCCTCCAAAAACTTATCCGCGCGAATGCACTCCCCGGTAACGGTATCCCGCACCATCACGTCATTGAAACGCACAACGTGCCCGGAGGCTTTAAACACCTGCTCCGGCGTCAGGCAAGTAGGATCGATCTCGCACATCCCCTCCTCCATCACGAAGTGTTGACGCCAGTACGCGAGCATGTTGCTTTTCATCGCACACATCACCGGACCCAAGTCGTAAAGCCCGGCCGTTCCGCCATAGGGATCAAACGCGAGGCCGTAGAAGAATCGGCGGCAACAGGTATCCTCAAACTCCGCCCGCACGAAGCCCTCCAACGTTGACGGCAAAGAGGCGGCCAGCATAAATGTTCGGCGAAAGATGTTCGTTGGTCTAAATAAAAGATGAAAGAAACCAAGAAAAGAATAAAAAGTGAACTACCTTCACTAAGGTACTGCCTTCTCGTTTTTTTTTCTTCAGAAAGGTAGCCAAAAATTCACCAAGACGACAGGCAGAGGTGGGGAAAATGGAAAGAAGATTTGGCAACTTCAGTGAGATTCACAACACGCTTCATTGGCAATATCATACATGCTGAACAATACAATACGGTTGCCATGGAAATACTTCAAACTAAATTCCTGCCTTGACGCATGAAAAGGCAAGAGGATAAACAATGTAGCAGAGAACTATATAAGTTGTCCATCCTATCCAGATGGGGTAATCGACTGCACCCTCCTCTATAATAACATTCTAACGCCTTCGCTGCAATCGAGAGTTCAAGAGTTCTCTTCCAACGCAACGTTTCGACACTAAAGATGAGCATTACAAACAGACCCCATGATCACCGACGAAGAGGCATATGATAGTTTGATGATCAAAACCAGTTCATGCTGGAGAGCGTCGCTCTAAAGGGAAATGTTCTCCCCATGGGATGAATCTATCAGACAAACTAATAAAAACAGCAAGGGGATGGCTGCTAACATCGACTGCATCGCACACACATGGTTGGAAAAGAGCAAGCTCGACACCTATGAAACACCCGGATTCATTTCACTTTTCGGCACGTTTAGCACTGCCTTTACTCACGGATGCGTATGGAGTAGGTGAAATCGGGACTTGGAACTTACTAATAAAGAATACACCTCGTGTTTCCTCACTCGCAGTTCACTCCGGAAAATAGAATGGGGGGTAAAAGGGTAACGAAACTGAGCAAGTGATAAAGGTAAAAGAATATTATACCGTTCCTGCTGGATGGGAAACTATTCCAACGCATGCTTCTCTTTTTTCTTCTTCCACATCACCTCCCTGAAAAATTAGGAGTCGTTGAAAAGTTGAGCATTATTAAAGTCGTTGGAAGGCATCGCCGCATTTGTATACAATATGTCTCTCTTTCGACGTAACATGCTTGTCTTGATTTACATGTGTTGTGGTTTTTTAATAAAATAACAAAGATGAGAATGAATTTATTAAGAAATAATTTTTTAGCTAAGAAAAAAATAAACGTTGTACCAATCCGCTAGTAAGAAACAAAGAATATGAAAAGGTAAACGAAATGTATAACACTTTAGAGCAGCAGTAGTGAGGGAAATATATGCAAAAGAATTGTGATCTATAAATTCGATATTCTCAGCGAAAAGGTAAATATGAAAATTACAACAGTGCTAATAGCTGCACCGTAATAGGTGCGACCTCAAAAATCAAAGCAGCAACGCAAAAGACAATATGACCACAAGCTCCCAAGTGTTCAATCGTGACACAGTCAACACTTTGCATTAAAAATAAGCATCAGAAAAAAAATAAACGCAACGAGTGCTCCCTCGTTGCTGCCTTATTCTTCTCATAGTAAGTATGATGGGATCCTATCGCTATCACAAGTTCCTAACGAAGAGTGACACCATTGCAGCACGCCCTCGTGTAGAAGCAACAGTTCGATCTTGATAATGATATGAAATTTTGAATAAATAATGATAAGAAGCCATACAAAAGTTAGCATTAACCTCACGATCTCCACCTTCTATATGCATACACTAATGCGCAAGAGAATCCATTCTAATCAAAGGCATTCAACGTCTGCTTTATTTCTTGTAGACAAACAGAGCAGGTGCTTCGATTGGCAGCGCACGCACCACACATCACTCGATGCCCACAGGGTAGGCATACTACTAATTTAGAATCCTCCTTCGCACACTCGACGCAACGCACCGAGGTATGCTTGCTAGGATGCACCGTTGGCGGAAGCTTCGGCTCCTCGACCTTCAATTCGATGTCGACATCTAATTCCTTCTTGTCCAAGGAGCCCGAACTCGCTGAGCGAGCATCCTCATGAATCACAGCTTCCTCCCCAGCTTGACTTGTACTCAACTTGGCGAGGTCGCTCGAGCCGCTGAAGGGTGGGTGCTGCTCTTTAGCCTGGCGGAGAATCAAAGCGCACGCTTCGCGATGTCCGTCAAAGAGCGTCGGGGCGATAAAATTCCCACAACTGTTGCAGTAGTATCGCGAGATCACATTCGCGGGCACGTAGCAAAGGCCGTTCCGTGCTGCTCGACAAATTGGGCACGCGTCCAGCCGCTTCACGCACTCCCCGCAACAGGCGATATGCCCACAGGGTAAAAAAATGTAGCAGCGTCGATGTTGAAAACAAACGACACAGAGCTCATCCTCGTTAGCATCTTCGATATCGGTATCATCGTCGACGATGAACTTCGGCGTCGGCGCCGAGGTTCTGCTAGCGGAGGCTTTGTGATTCACACGGCATGACTCCTCATGTCCGTCTAACAAAGAAGGATCAAGTGCTGCACCACAATACTGGCAACATCGGGGTCGTTGATCAGCTTGAGATATTTCCGAGAGCCCTTGAGAGGCATCCCCAAACCGTGAAAGATTGCTATGCACAGGGTACCGAACTCTCGGTGAAGGACTATCAAGGTTGGTAGGGCCTTCACCAAAGTAAAAACAGCAGCAAGCACCCATAAATAAAAGAATAGAAAAAAAGCTAAAGTAACCGTAATGATACCAGAAGAAAATAATGTCGATTATTTGGTACTATTGTTTACCCAATGCTTAAATAAATGAAAGGATTCATAAGAAAATATCTGTTAAAGAGGAGGAGAAAGAGGTGAAAGTAAACAACGAAGGGCGAAACCTTTTAAAAAAATGAACATTAAAACCAACAAGAAATTGCAAACAGAGAGAACAACATTTTTAAAAGTGAAGAGTTGAATAAAATTGAAAAGATGAAAATAATAAGATAAAGCATTGAAAATATTTAAAAAAATGTAAAGAGTCGTAAATATCTTTAACCGCCTCTCAGGCGGAGCACCAGGTGCAGCGTGGACTCCTTCTGGATATTGTAGTCCGCCAATGTGCGGCCCTCCTCCAGCTGCTTGCCTGCGAAGATCAGACGCTGCTGATCCGGGGGAATGCCCTCCTTATCCTGGATCTTCGCCTTCACATTATCGATCGTATCGCTCGCCTCGACCTCGAGCGCGATCGTCTTGCCTGTCAGTGTCTTCACGAAGATCTGCATGCCACCACGCAGACGCAGCACCAGGTGTAGCGTGGACTCCTTCTGGATATTGTAGTCCGCCAATGTGCGGCCCTCCTCCAGCTGCTTGCCTGCGAAGATCAGACGCTGCTGATCCGGGGGAATGCCCTCCTTATCCTGGATCTTCGCCTTCACATTATCGATCGTATCGCTCGCCTCGACCTCGAGCGCGATCGTCTTGCCTGTCAGTGTCTTCACGAAGATCTGCATTGTATTCTTGCGTAGAGTTTGCTTTACAAAAGCTTTTAAAAAAAAGGCAGACAACTCTAATTCTCTATTTGTCAATTCTATTGCTTATGGAGATTTTGATTGAAGAGAAATGCATTTTTCGCTTAAACAAATTTAGTGTGCCCATTTTTTATATTATAGTAGTATTCTTTAAATACGTTCTACTAGTGGTGTTTTTGTAGAAGTATTTTTAACTTCGATTTTTCCTATTGTGTTGGCTTAATGAAGTGCTTCCATGAAATCTGCCACAAGAACCTAAATTTGTCATCCCTTTTTTAATGAACACTTTCATTCATAATAAAAGCAGAAAGTGTTATGTTTCTGGGTTAATGACAAAACTGTCGACGTGTAAGCACACGTGTAGACAACGGTTGTGTATGGGATACCAAGTAGATGATTACAACATCGCAACTAAGCTCATAATGGCTTTGGTTTTTGTAAAAGTATTAAACGCAATGTGTGAAATGACCTTGACCCAGACACGCGGACTAGTAAGGGTGGAACAGTGGACCAACTCGTTGACCGTTTTCTCCTTACAAGCATACGCAGTACAAAAGCACGCCAAAATCATACACAAGTGTCACAGCTATCCTGCAAACGCTATGGGCTCATAATTGGGAGCATATGGGCACACCGTCTGGATAAGCTTGTGAATGGCTTTGGTGTACTCCGCTAGGGACGATTCGTCCATGCTCATTTCCTCCTTAAGAACCCCGTTCTCCCATGTTTGCAATCTATTATGACCGCTCTCAGCGAAGTGGTACATCCCACAACCATGCTTGAGGTCCGCATGATAATTGCCAAAAAAGTACTCCGTTTCCTGTGGATTGAAAAAATAAATGCCTATGCCATCCATTTTACCGTCTCGCCAGGAGCCCACGAATTTCTTCCCGCTGCGACCGATGATGTACACTCCCCATCCATTGTGCTTGTTGTTTTCGAACTGCCCCTCGTAGCTATCCCCCTCTGGGTGTAGCCAGTACCCCTGGCCATGCTTCTTAGTTCCGAGGTATTGCCCAGTATACGTGGCCCCGTATGGAAACTGGAACGTGTGCATTTTAGAGGATGATATCTCTCCAAGCTGTCGAGGAGCGACGATGCGCACCTTCGCTATAAGTTCGTTAATCTGAATCGCCACGTCTACCTGTTCAACGGGAGTCGACGGCTCCTCATGGATTAAGCGACCCATGTCCCACTTCTGGGTGGTCAGGATGCCCGACTCATAGCAATAGTACCCAAGGTCATGCTTTTGGTCTTCAACATAGTGCCCAATATAGTAAACGGTGTGTTCGGGGTTGAAATAATAGATCCCCGCGCCGTGCATCTTACCATTCAACCACTGCCCGATATAGGTCTTGCCGGACCCCTCAAATTTGTACACCCCAAGACCTTCTTCCTTGTTGTTCCTATATTCACCTTCATAAACTTCACCCTTGGGATGGCGCCAGTAACCTCGGCCACTCCGCATGACACCATCAAATGTCCCTTCATAAAACGCACCAGACTTATAGGTGTACTGCCTTATTTCAACGTTATCAGCGTTTTCTGTGATCATTGGGATAAATAAATCTCTTTGGGTGGCTCGTTTTTGAAAAAAATCTAGCAACTATAAAATTGAGTAGTGATTCCACGACCGCGAAGTGAACGCTAATTCTTCGTTGCGTTAATTCTAATTCTAAAAGTCACTGCTGGACAAAAAAATTTGTCTGATATGATTAAATAAGCGATGAAAAATTCATGAAGAATGAGTAGGAATGTTAAGGCAATTCTCTGCTGTAACAAGCTGACAGACACAACACAGGAGGAAAAAATGAGATTCAAATCTGGACCACATTTTTCCTGTTTGAGGATATAAATAGTATAAAGTAAAAAAAAAACTACTTGTATCGTCCACAAAAACACCGTGTCAATAAATGGAGAAGTGATCTAAAGCATTTTCCCGTGGAAACTAAAGAATAATACTACTCCTTCTTTGACTCTTCTTCCTCAGCTGTCCTAACCTCGTAGTCACCAGACACTACAAAGCACTGCGTTTGCATCGAGGCCTGCACTTTGGGCTTAGAGAAGTAATAGGAAGTACCATCCTGGCGGTAGAAGGTGGCCTCATCAATGTCATTGAACGGCGTCACACCAAGGCGACGGAGGGTACCCTGGACCTTCTTGTCATCACCCGAGCTCCTGTGGTGCGCCTTCACCGTACGACGGACAGAACCCTTGCCACCGGTGCGAACTAGCTCCGCACGCTTCCTCAACTGCTCTTGGGTCACCGGCATGTGTGGGGGTGATATATTTCCTTTATTATTATTATTGCACGGATATGTGTTCTTGAGATGCAACTCCAAAACGCGGGGTGCATGGATTTCAAAAAATGGCACAAAGGAAGAAAAAGAGTACAGAATATAAAAAGAAATAAAAAGTTGCACCATATTAACACAAGGAAATGAAAAAGAAACGATCCCCTAATGAGGGAAAGAGTACCACATCAGCTTAGAAAGATGTAGTTTTAAACCCTTAAAGCAATCAAATAAGGATATGGAATTTCTTTTCTAGTAGATGCGCTGCGGCGTG
>HF955064.1:15791-40753 GCA_000582765.1 Phytomonas sp. EM1 | reverse complement strand
GTGTAAAGCGTTTTTTCGTTCTTTCTTTTCCCAGCACTTCAATCGTTAAGTATGAAATGGAAGAAGAAAAAAGGTTGGAAGAGTTTTTTTTTTTTTGAGAAGAGAAGAAGTCAATAAAGGTGTTCAGTTCATGTATAGGTATGCACATTAAGTTCAGCAAACCATGGGTATACGTATAAAGTTCCTCCTCCCTTTCCCCATCGTTTGAAGGAAAAGCAGAACAACAGCTCAATACCCAACACTATTCAAGGATTGCAAGGCAAGGAAAAAAGAAACCCACGCGTCGGCTGGTTTTGAACTCATCCACACTAGCTGTCCATTACGGCTTTGTCGATTCTCCGCTTCTTTCCGCCACGTGCCCCAACCAAGCCGTTGGGAGGATCCATAATCTCATCGAGATGCACCTCCCCGCCCTCACATCCACACACCATGGCCCGCTTTCCTACACTCCGAGCTACTCTCTTGGCGGCGACTCCTTCTAGCTCGGAAAGGGGTCCCAAAAAAAATAAGACCTCGCTGTGCTGTTGCAGATCAACATAACCAATGAAAAGAGCCCCGAACTGGGTTCCATGTCGAAGTAGATACCCATACTGGGTGGTAAGCACATGATAGATTTTGCATGAAGAAGGACAGGCACGCTTCAAGCTTTCCCGTTGCTCGCGCACAAGCTCACTTGAAAGACACACTTGCCAGCCATTTTTGGGGGCATCCAAAATTAAAAATTCGAGCTCTTCAATGCTTAGTTTCCACCCAATACCCTTTTTGAAAAGCTGTGGATAGGTGCGTCGTAGTACAGGCAGCAAGTCATTTGCACTCTCGAGATCGCTCTCTTCAATTTCGTCGATTAGAAAAAGAGGTCCGAATACCTTTGAGATGGTGATTTGCTTTAGAGACATTGGAAGTCTTTCCTTCACATTATGAAAGAAAGATGGCCTGTCCGAGACGCGATTGTATTTATGTGCGCTAAAACTATTCTAAGCAGAAAACATGTCAACTGCACCAGGGAAAGAGTCAAATTCAATCATCCTCATAATAAGAGTGATGTGTATTTTTAAATGTTTCCGAATTGGTGTATCCAATAGAAAAAAAATAAATGGACATACAGTTCGATATGACTTTTCAACTCCCTCTCACTACTGATATAGGATGACCATAAAAGATCCTCGCTAGTTCCCTTCCCCTCACCACTGTCGTTTACACTCGACTGGCAGTGCCACGATGGAAAGAAAATCATTGGATACTATATGCAATTACGCATCAAGGCAAGTCAACCTCATCCGCTGCATGACTTGCTGTCTACAGAGTGTTGATAAATACGAAATAAGGTGCAATAAATAGATGTCACCAAACTCACCCTCTGCCTGCTTTCCTTTGCAGTCCGTGAGGGAAGAAGACGAAATACAACTTCCTGTCGCGCACAATGCGCCCCCCTGCTAAGGCAACATGCAACAACAACAAAAAAGAATCCAAAGTAAGGCACTATTCGGTGTTGAGGACGATAACGTTTGATCACCGTTCTGGAGCAACCGGAACAGAAGCAAGAGGAAGCGAAAGGGTAACATCTACGCCATGATCGGACTCGTTCTCCCTGTGCTCTGCTGGCGTCGCGGGTTCCAACGGCCCTGAAAGATGGGTCGGTACTTCATCTTCGATAAATCAAAGACGATGCCGTCCCGGTTGGTAACATAGCGCTCCTGATCGTACTCCACCGGATCCGACTCCGGCTGCCCCGCACGCCGCTCCTCCATCATCTTCGTCCAGCGCGTGTAAGTTTCCCGATCCATGCCAATAATCCGCCCCGTCTTAGGGTCCTCCACGATGATCTCGTCCTCGTTGCGCTCATGGGCAAACTTGCACACAGGGATGCTGGCGGGCTCCCATGGCATGATATCCAACTTGGGCGAGTCCTCCTTGATGGGCTCCGGCCCGCTGCGGAGCGCCTTATTTAGGCGCCGCTCCAGCGGCTCGCCCATCGGCCGCCCTTGGATCTCCCGCATCGTGTTGTTCTCGACGTAGTCCTCGAGGGTCTCCTTGGGGTACCAATGGTAGTACGACGGGAGCTTTTCCCACTCGACCTTCTCGCCGGGCTCCAACATCGGGCGCAGCTTCGTTCCGCTCGTCCCGGGCCGCACAAGCCGGCCGTCGCTGAGTTGATGATAACGCGGCCCGATGCCCGTCCCTTGCATGTGGCGATACCGCTCCGCCACGCGGTTCTCCTTGAACATCGTGGAAGAGAATTGACGATGGGGTGGGATGCCAAGCTGCGTATCCGAAAGCGAGAACATGTCGTTCTCGATGAAGTCACCGAAGCATTCAACGCCGTAGCCGTTCGTGGGCACCGGGTTGATCACCGCCAACGCGGCGCGTCGGGAAATGGAGAGCTGAACACCAAAGTGCCCACAGGCCTGGGGAGTCGTAAGGCAGTGGATAACAGACCCACGTTTCTGAAATGCGATGCGCAGCTCCTCGTCAATGAAGTGGAGGTTTCGACCCGTTCCGAGAAAAATCACGTCGGGCACCGGATATAAGTGAAGGAGGATCGCCATGGTGCGCTCATTCACCTCCTCGAAACTACTCACATTCCAGTGGTAGTAAGCCTTCTCGGTCACGATGCACGATCCGATCACCTCTTTATCGTTGACAAAAACACTGTCCGGGGAGTATGCGGTAATCCGACGCTTCGACATCCCTCGGGGCTCCTCAATACGATTCGCAAATGGATTCGCAAAATACTGAGTGGCCATCTTTTCCTCGTTATAAAAGCGCTCCTGTCCTTCGCGGGTTTGAAGAGAACTCCCACTCGCGGAACGGCCTGATTCACGCTGCCGCTTCAACCACCGCGCGAGCTCCGCGCTGTCTTGTGGCCGGTAATCCGGTGTGAGTTTGAATGGATCGTACTTGGGGTCGCTCGGATGAGCCCTACGGCGCTTCTGAGAATCCTGCGCGGCTAACTCGATGCGTTTCGACTCCGCGGCGAACTTACGATACTCGGCCTCATTCTCGACTTGCAGCTGGCGACGCAGCAGTGCGAGCTCATCATCCATCACGTAGTCCTTCTCTTCGGGCAACTTAATCTTCTTGTTCGCAGACTCCAAATCCATGTACGTCTCGCGTGTTCCGACCCCCAAAAAGGGGAAACCGTCCTTGGTGGTATGCAGGTTTTCTTCCCTCACCACATCCTCTACTATAACGCGCTGATCCCTAATCCACTTGCGGTCACGCTCCACCATGTAATCCTCGATCGACTGTCCTGGACGAATGCCAATGCGCACGCTGCCTTCCTGTTGTTGATGCGATTTCGCGTAGGACTCTGCACTTAATGGGAGCTCCGTAAGGGGATTGTCGCGTGGATCGGGCACATATTTTCGAACAAAATGTTGGAGCCATACCTTCGCGCGCAGCTTCCACCCATTCTTTTTACTATCGAGAAGCAAACGATACCTTTTCATACGGCTCTTTGTTTTACAAAAATAACAAAGCCAGGTTAACCCTATGGATGTACTTTCTCAAGATTTCTCTTTAATTTGGGAGTTGACAAAGGTAGGTGAGGAAATGCATCATCAATAAACACAACATATGATATCATCTACGTTCGATTATACTCCTTTGGGTGAAACATCAAGTCGTTGAAGGATTCTCTACGATTATTTGCTTTATCGTGAATTGGCCATCTCATCGCCGCCAGATGTAATAAAAAAATGTGGGAAACTCGCTTACAGTAAGAGGGCGAAACAAATCACCATCCAGTGTGTTTTACAAAGAGACCGAAAGGGAATCTAAATGGATTAATTCTTTTAATTACGTGTGCGCCCCTCTCATGCCACCGCAAGCTTGCAGTCCATCATAATCATTGTTAGAGTGGCTTAGGTTCTTGGACAACCTCTAATCCAGAAATCTTAGGTGACTAAGCGGCACATGTTATTAGACAGTAACAGACTCCTCGAGTGTAGCCAATTGGGCATCCGTCAGCCTAAGAGCCCCACACGCTTCATAACGGGGAAGAACAACAAAACAGCGCTGAAGAGCCTCCTCAGCGGCTGGGGCGAGAATCACAACCTCGTCATTCTCCTCATCGACGTAGCAAATGACAAAAAAACCCGCCACCGGTGCGAGCGGCACCTCCTCGATGATTTCTGCGTGGGATAGTGCACAGACTAGCCGGCGCAAGGCGGGCGTCGGATAGACCCTCTGAACCCCGACTCCCGAAGGGTTTTCCGAATCGCCACCGACGTACTTGACAAACTGCAATGATTTTGTCGGCACCACCAACTTAGAGCACCCTAACATTGTGGTGTTTGGAGATCCAACGAAGTACTCCGCCATCCGAAGATCCGTTGTAGGGGATGCGCATGGATGAGAGCAAGGCTGCGTGAATGTAAACTCGCAGTCGGGTAAAATACGCTGGATGTCTTCCTGGAGAAAAGTGAACCAATCCTCACCCGCATCATCACGACTACTAACGATAACGACATGCGTTGGTTTAACGATTTCAATGATCTTCTTGTAAAACACATCTTTTTTTAAATCTGGCAGTGGTGATGGAGCATCTAAAATGATATGAGGTCTCTGTGGCGCCGGACATTCCTCTTGCAAATAAGCAATGCAAGTGTCGTAGAGCTGCTCACAAAAGTGAATGAAGGCAGAGACATCTTTGGCAGATGGGGACATTACAGACCCGGTATAAAACGAAACCGGCAGCATCATTGGAGATGCCGCGCTTCCTGGCCATAAAGGATCATCGCGAACTTCCACAAACGAAACGCATCCTGGACTGTAGACACAATTTGACTCTGGGTTAAGATCAAGCAGAAAGTATCTATTTAATGCATTATCGTCCTTCCCCATTCTATAATCTCGCAAGAGGTTGATGATCATGTGTGCCGCGAGCGATTTTCCACTGCGCTTATTTCCTATCACAAGGACCTTTGATGTCTTCAAAGGAACTAGCGTTCGACGTGTGAACTGAACTAAAGGCACGACCCCTGATGGGTGCCTAAAAAAATTCACAGCCTCCTCACTCGCAACGTTCGCCGAGCCCCCCTCTAGGGTGAACAGGATAATGGACTCTCTTTCCAGGTGTAAGTAGAAAGAGTATGGACGATTTGCCTCGAGCAATACCCCAGCGAGGTGTAAAACACCAGTGAGTAAAGTAACAGTAATTGGTCCATTCCCAGCTATTGTGCACTCCTCACCCGCGCTGAGTGTTAAACGACGCTGGTACTTAGGAATCATATCTCAAGAATGGTTTGTTTGTCTTTTGGTATTCTATCAAAATACTAAAAAAAAAATGCGGTGTTGTGGGTATATGAATCTCTTTAAGTGACTCTTTTGATGAATTTAACGTGCTTACTGCACGTAGTGATAAATTCAATCCCTATAGGAATTCACTATCGAGAATGACGCCTCTTCAGTATCAAATATGAAAAGAGAAAAGTCGCTATGGATTCACTTTTTTAATATCAAAAAAAGCAATGATTTTTAACTCTGTGTAACACAGTAGTCCATACTAATGTATCAGAGCTCTATTCTGAGTTCATATACTGTAATATTTGTAGCATTGGTAAAGGTATTAACCCATAAAATGATAGCGAAGAAAAGACCTTTCCATCAAAATCACTTCCGCGGAGGGAATGTTAAGGAGGATAAGGCAGAAGGATGAACAAAAACATGCATTCCAGCACAAAAATAGGCCTCCATATCTTTGCATGAATGAGGCAAATATAACCCAGAGCCGTTCACCGTATCTCACCATCGTACATGTCACCTTGACAAGGTGTCAAAAGAATAACTAAAAGCACGCTGTCCCCCACTTGCAAAACGTATTATATCCACAAGTTCAAATAAACACGACTCAAAGAAAACAGAAAAAAAATTATGAAGTGCTGTAAAGCATTCATACAATGTCTCCATAAATTGGGTTGCTAAGGTGGACTTTTTTGTCTATAAAATAATGGCATATTTTCTTTATAACTCAAACCTGACCTTTTCTTGAACACCTTTTTTATGATTTTTTTTGCTCATTTTTCCCCATAATATAGCAAAGACCACAAGCATCTTACCTTCCTGTTGATACAATAATATACTTGCAATTTCTTTTTTTTATGTCGAATTCATAAAAATACTAATGAAACTTCCCTCAATCCTCTCTCTAAGGGTGCAATAGCTTAAAGATTTCGCATGGGAAAAAAGAAGATCACATTTTCTTCTCAATATCCTCTATGCGAAGGAAATTTAGAAAGTCTATGAACATACGACATCAATCGAAAAGAAATAAAAATGCACAACAATTGAACGCAACGGCTTAAAAGTCTGGATTTGGGATTTATAATAATAAGTCTTAAGAAAGCGCATGCTACCTATGATACCTTTTTCTATTATGATATCCCTATTGCACGTAAGTTTAATTATCATCTCCTCATTCCCTTAATTACAATATTTTGAAAATCTGTTTCATGAATGGGAGAACAACGGTGATGTGAAAGCGCAAAAAAATTACTTTTTTGATAGCATAAACGCCCGAAAATAATCAAAATGAAAAATATCCAATCAACTTTCGTCAGTTAAAAAATGGCCTAAATGTGTCTTACACATTACTTATTTCCATTATCTGGATACTCTGTTATCAGACGCTTAAACGGTGAAAATCATAGATTTAGATGGGAACAAGGAGGTTCTGTTGCCCAAGTGGGCACACTGCACGCAGCCCGCGCGACGACCGACGTACTCCCGCTCTCCATTGGACACCCCAGCTTCAGAAGTAGCTCCTCCGCGATATACTCCATATCGCATGGGAATTGTTTGAATGCGCTAGTGAAAAGCTTATGTGCGTCTTCATTCGCATGCACAGGACACAAGAGAGCAAGTACATCGTTCTCAAGCAGTGATAGCTCATGTCGCTGAAACCATTCATCCCCTTTGGAGAGAAACGATAATTTATTATTCCGAAAGACGCATAAAACGCTGTGGCCTTGCAAATAGACGTGAGTGCGCGGTTTTAGTAAGCCAGGTGTAGGGCACCTCGGAGCGATGCTTTGGGAAGACGCGCCAGGAGCCTCTGAAGGGCCTGAAGAGGTTAAGAATGGTAGAAGCTCCGAGGCAACAGCCGCATAGGAATCCGCTGCTCGGCACGATAGCAAGCGCTTACCACAGAAAAAAAACGGCTCAGATGCTGTGCTTTTGACTGCACGCTCGGCAAAATGAAGCCCATCAGAGTGAGGGGCAAAAACACCCTTGACGCTGGAAAGCGGCTTTTCTAATGTGCGTGCCGTACGGGATATAATTGTTCGGAGAAGCATAATAATGTTCCTTAAATATTTAGATTTACACTTTTAATGAAAACTAGTTATTATGCACAAGATTTAAGAACATGTACTGATGTATCCAAATGGCTGCTTTTATTTCCTTCTATATTGCTGATAACAGATCCAGAGAATAGTATTTAATGCTCCAAAAGAGACCCATGAATCATTATTTTGTGAATAGAAAGCTAAGTGGAAAAGATCCTCAGGATAATAGAACAGTATTTTTTTATTCCCTTACGTTGCCTCAGTTTCTCTGTTTCCTTCTTATTCCCAAACAACCACCATAAGTCAAACCCATAATTGGCATGTTTGGAGGGAAAACCTTGGTATTAGGGTTCCTTTCATTGACTAAACAGACTTGGAAGATCTCGACGAAAAACGGTGAAATGTTCCTGCGTTGGTTGATGTTAATATCAATTGTGCTTTAGAAAGATCCCTATTGTGACATATTCTTCAGTGTCTCTTCGGCCGTCTTTAGCGCAACCACATCAGATGAGGTTAAACCAACCGCACGGTCCTCCCTAGCTAAGATGCCACGTATACACTGTAAAAGATGTAGAATACAGACCGAGCGCTCTTCCTTGGGCATCCGCTTGATGATCGAAATCAGTACCTGTACAGTATTGCTGAGCGAAAAGCTTGTGCTCCCATAGTCATGCACCAACCGTGATAACGCGCCGAAAATAGAAATAGGAGGTACTTCATTTGCAAGCAGCGTATTCACAATTTCTTCAACTCCCTTTCCGTCAAAAGAAAGAAAAAGTATAATCGGATAAACTGGGAAACTTTCTTGAAAATACGGTAGGTACTCGTGCAATACCCGTTTAGCTGATTCCTCAGCGTTTAGCCCTGCCGCTTTCAGAAATGTAACCATGCCAATGAGAGCGCGCGAAACGACCTCTTCGGACGCTCCCGAGTTAATTTTGAGGATGTCTAACTCTACACTGGCCCCGCCCAGCGCATGATAGCGGCCAGCAATCTCAAATAAAACCCTTCCCTCTAAGCAATGCTGCTGAAGCAAGGACACGTCCGACTCAATGACAGATCTCGCACAAACAAAATCGCCCGTATAGCTACTCAAATGGGTCTCCAGTAACTCGACCAATTGTTTTTGGAGAAGTAAAAGGAACTGCGTGAGCTTATCTGCATCTGATGAGGCATTTTGAAGGGCATGTTCAATACAAACGAGACGGGCAGATAAGGGGACTGCCAAAGGTGCACGGGCAAGCTCACCAAACAACTTTGCGGCAACAAGATTATTACCCTGTGCTTCTTGGCTACAGCAGTAGAAAAAACGTCCTGACGGGGTACTGGAAAAGTTCATATCTTTCCGGTACTCCGCAGCTAATGAGGCAAAGATTTCAATACGCTCATCGGTGAGATTGTGCTGCTCCATCCAACCAAAGACAACATCCCACAGCTGAGGTAAATCGTCTGCGTCAAAGATACATTTTAAGTTTCTCTTTAAGGCACCTCCAGACGTTGGAAGACTTTCCAATTTATTGAGAAGTGTGTTGGTAACTGATGGATCCAAGCGGTAGTGTTCCAGTAGGAGGTGGGTTGTCGGCAAAAGCTCCGAGCTTGCACCTTCAAGTAAATCACAAACATATTCAAACAACACAAACTTCAAAACGTCACGCATTCGCTCCTTTGCGACCTTCAGAGCCTCTTCCGGCTTTCCACGCTGCACCCAGGAATGGATGCGCACCGCCAGTTGTGCTTTTGGAGGCAGCAACTGGATCTCATGAAGCAGCTTCTCGGTCATCCTGAGATCCCCGCAGGAGAGCAAGTCGAATGTATAACGCACCTCAAGGTCCATGGGATCATTATCACGGAGCGCCTGCGAGAGCGTGCCGCTGAACAACTCGGACTTGCCAGCCTCAATAAGAAGCATATAGAGCCACGCGAGAATGCTCGTGTGCTTGGCAAGGTCTAATAAGGTACCAAGATACTGGGCCTGGGCATCAATGGCAATGCTCTGCGTAATCGGATGGTTGGCACGGGCCTCAAAGCAGGACCATTTGAGATGGTGATCAGTCGCACAGTCTAGCCAACCACCCTGAAGAAGAAATGCGGAAAGCGCAGTGCAACTGTGCAATAGACGCTGCCTTGACCGATTAATATCACTTACCTGCTCCCAGTACGAAGACGAGGAAGAGCAAATCTCATTCATCTTGTCCATTTCTGTTGTTATAAAGTTGGTAAAGCCAATCGCTGCCGGGGAAACACGGAGAGTTGAATGATCCTTTACAACAGGAAGTAAAAGAGCATTCAAGCTGCTCGACATCCTCTCCAACGAAAACCCGCCTAGCGCCGCATCGATGAGAAGCTCTGCGTAATATTCGGGACTAAGCTTAGCGAGCAACTTTTCACCCTCTATTTTTGAATCTAAATATTTTTCCCTCATTAATTTACTCAACGAAACTCTCTTCAGACTCATGATGGACGTGCGATCGTTATAAACCCAAAACATCCCACGATCGGAGGCACCTGGATTCCCTTCAAAACTCAGACTACACGCCTTTTCATTGAGGCTAATTTGGGAAACAACATCTGCGCGAAAATTTGACTTTTCATGCAATGGCAAAGGCTGCACATTCTGAACTATTGTAATCAGTGACATCGTTAGCTCATCGTACATAATAATAGTGTTGGCACCAGTGCATGCATGGGAAACACTTATGGCACTGATACTTGCAGGTAACTTCACCACTTGCTGGGCCTCCATGCAAAGCGCGGACGGACTTAGTAACCCCAGTCGCGGCCTCTTAGAAGCCTCGCGTACCAATACAGGCACACGGTCACCAGAGCGCAGAACCACTATCGCCACAGCTCCCTTAGCATTACAGGGGAGGACGGCCACGGCTTCTTGTCTCAAGTCCAACGAGCATTGAACGCGAAATTCTCCCTCTTCGATACATGCCCATAGTGAAAGGTCTCGGTCAGAAAGTACCATCAGGTAGCCGGTGGCTTGATCGAAAAAACTGTCCCTATGGGTCCTTCTCGAAAAAAGACTGGAGGCCATCGTACGCCAGTTTTCGATACCCTTCCACATGGAGACATCAAGTTCGTCACCGAACAGCTCAACAGACAGAATTTGCACAGTGCAGTTTTCGTAACAAAGTCCAAATAGATCTTTCTTCAGGCGATGAATTCTTGATACCGATGTGCTCGTGGGTGTGTGAAATGTTTTTCTGATATAGTACTGATGATCTTCATGGCGAATCAATGCGGTGAAAACACCCTTTGCCAGGCCAACTACTACAAGTAAAGATCGACTGCTAACTCTTTCGATATATGCATCATTAATCGCGCAACCGAAAGGGGGAAAGGAAAAGGGCTGCTGGTTCTTGTCTACAATAATTATCCGTCGGTGACACAACAAAACATGGTAACCGTTCGTGAAAAGCACCCTTCTACAGGACTCACCGAACGCATTCACAAGGCTTGGATCCCACAGACGCCAGAAACTCGTGCGTACGTAATAATTAGACGAAATTGGTCGCGCTACAATCTCCTGGGCACACCCTCTCTCCATGCTATTTGACACCTTGTATGATGCAAGTGCTTCCCTTAATGACATTATGTATAATGGTTCTTGCACCCAGAAGACTCTTGATAAAATAAACCACATATGATAGAAACATGGGGGAACAAAAGTATTTTTTCCATCACCTCATCAAAATTAGGCGCTATTACTCACTGAAGCAATTGTTATTGCTATTGTTATCATGGCTCTTGAGAAAGGAGAAGAATTCATTTTCAAATACATGAAGCATGTCACATCTCATAGAGATAGGGCCTAGCTTTATGTCTACTTGCAAAGTTTTACTATTTCGAAGCACTATGTGCTAAAATACGATGGACTTCAGCACGAACACTGTGAAGTAAGCTTTCCATCTCCGAGGCCTTCTTCTTTTCGTTCAGGCACCTTCTATGTAACTCCGTTTCAATCCCAAGACAAGTATCTTTATCCCCCGATTGCAACGCCTTTAGATACGACTCAAGGTATTGCCGCTCCTCAAAGACCACATTTCTTCTTCGTGAAGTTATCTGTGGAAGCATTTCTGAGTTGCAGCTTACCTCATACTCGAGAAACTGTTTTTCCGCTTGGAGAAGGTTGTTATATTGACGAAGCTCTTCTAGAGTAGTCGATGCCTTCAAGGGTGAACTGCTTTCCATTAAAAATTATTTTATTCTGCTATGTGCAATGACATTTTGGGGGTATGGTATAGCATACTACTTTGAGAGAAGTCACAGATTGCCATTTTACACAAAATCACACCTCGCAGAATACAAAAACATAATCTTCAGCAAAAATGACCCATAATTTGATTAGTATCTTTATGTTTCATGTTGATTTTAATGAAAATCAGAAGTTTACCAGTTCCAGTGCTGGATGTGAATCCAAGGATGATAATGTTTGTCACTCCTTTCTGCAACCGTCACACGATATATTTGCATTTAATTATATGCACATATATTTTCTATATTATATAGTCTTCAGTTTGATGTATTACACCCTCTAAATAATAAAAACAAATAAAAATCCATTAAATTAAATATTCAAGTGAAAAATAGAATGTCCCATTAAGATCAATAATAGGATACTATTGATGTGTACACCTACCTGTCATGATAAATGATAATTTTTTCAAAATGTTCCCGGGCTGAAGGATTTTGAGCCCTTTTAATAATAGAGAAATGGAATAGATAAAAAAATCAAAGCTTTGGTCAAATGGCGCCCACGCATCACAAGTCTCACGCTTACCTTATTTCAGTCAACTGCTATCTTAGATAGTCTAAGTTAGGATCCACTCCCACAAATAGAAATAGACAACTATTGGCGATCCAACTGTTCGTCTACTCACAAGTTCTATGGCAATGCCTTCATGAATAACTAGCTATTAGGTTTCAAAGATAACGTGTAACTGTAGAGCAAAGTTTTCAAATTTCCTCAACTAATGCTTACGAATATCCTGAGTGAATCGAGAAGCAATGGGGTTAGTCTTCCGGCACGGCTCATGATCATATTCATTTAGACCTGCTTTAGACAGAGACTACTTTGTGTTTTAATCCCAATGACCCTAGCCCTTTCACAAATAAAAAGTTCGGCAAAACTAATCGCCACCACAACCTACTCAAGGTGGAAATTTAGGAGTTATCCCCCCTCAAGTGGTCACATCACGTTATTCGCGTGAGGACATCCATTACGCGGGGATTCTATCTTACCGGAAAAAAGTTATTATTGAAAAAAATTCACAAACCAATCACGAAATGACAACTATGTTCAGCCCTTCAGATAGATATGAATAATATTCTTACGATACAAGCTGCGCATCATCCTTTTATCAATGTGATCTCTTGTTAATTTGAGCTATATTTTTCACCCTAAAAAGGGAATTTGGTAAGATAAATAGATGGAAATCGCATCAGGATAACGTGCATTAATCCTTTACTTCCTCCTACTTGGCGGCCAGATTTACTAGCACTGAACACACAAGACGCATGTGTGGAATATTAGCCGGGTTACCCACGGTGTAAATTGAATGTGTCTCGCTCAATGAATTCATCGTTGGCAAATTAGAAACGAGTTCAATATTAAAGCTGATGTATGCCCATATGCCCTCTAAGTTGATTTTAAGCAGAACAACAACAACAAAGGCATATTGAGGTCGATCAAACTAGGTTCATAGTCTTCCTCAGATGATATGAGGGTAAAGAAAATGGGGCTCTATCAGAAATGAGTTCCTTACATGTGAAAAGCCTTATTGAAATAAATATTCCTATTATGAGAATTTTTTTCAAAATTAAAATGAAATTAAATAATAACAAAAAAAAGATCCATAGCATACATATTTTTTTGAGCATAAATACCAGTTTGCCGAAACAGTTTTTTGGGGGGGGGGGAATTATCGTGGGAAATAGATTGCAGCACATCATTGAATGCGCGTATATACAAAACAATATACATAAATAATTCAGGTTGGAACAAGAAGCGAGCAGTAGTATATTTAGATATTTATCTAGAAATTCCATTCGTCAGCAGCAATCCGCTTGAAGTCTTCGAAATTTAATTTCCCATCACCATCTGTATCCGCCTCATTAATCATCTCGAATGCCTCCTCAGATTTTAAAGGACAGCCTAAACGTTCCATCACAAGTCTTAAATTGGTGGCTGATATGTAACCGGTGTTACCTAAATCATAAAGCTTAAATACTCGCTTCAATCGAAGCTCTTTTTCCTCAGGGTCATTAAGATGAGCCGCTACAAGAGTCAAAAATTCAGGAAAATCGATCATACCATTCGAATCAGCGTCCGCATCGACTAAATTTTGCGCAATTTTTTGAGGGCTTACATATTGCCCCATTGAGGCAAAAATACGACCTAAATCCTCTGCGGTGATATTTCCATCACCATCTGTATCATATGATGAAAATACTTCTCTGAGATTTGTAATTTCTTGCAAACTAAATAAATCAGCCATTTGGTGTTGATTTAAATGACCATCCACTCCTTACCTTTTATTTATTTGAAACAAAAGAAGTTATCCTAATAAAATTAATATAATCCCAATAAATACATATTAAAAAACCATCTAAAGGCGTAAATTAATGTAATTTTTTTTTTGAAAATAAATAACACAACTAGTCGCAATTGATAGAAAAGCAATTTTCAAGATAAAAATTCACTCTAAATTCTGTAATACACAAATTACTATTCATGCTTAGTCTGGTCAGCTGCATCTTCAATCTCATCTTCATCCTCGAAGCTATATAAGCTGACTTCGTCTCTCTGTTTTTCTGTGTGAATTCTCGAGCGTAAAACAGGATTCCAAAGTTTATCGTCCTCTATGCTTCCCATTAAAGCACTACTTATTTCCTCATCGTGAGGAGACATTGTTAAATCAGCCTCCGTCGGAGCTGGCATATCATGTGCATGAACAGGTGTTCCTCCTTGCATCCCAGTTTGAATATTTTTTAGTGAATTATACGTTACTTCTTTTCTGTCCATCATATTTGCACCAAAAATAATTTCATCCTCATCTCTTTGCAAGGCTTGCAGCTCCTTCATCTGCTGTGATCTACGATGAGCCCATACACGCTCCTCATGTGTCGTTTCCTCCCAGAAATTATTGTATGGTTTTGGTATCAAACTTTCATCTATTTTAACATCATACTTTCGAAGCACCCATTTCGCCTTCCGATAGCCATCAACAACCATCATGAAGCAGTCCCATGGTTGATTAACGAATCGGACAGCACTAACTTCTTGATAAAGCATACGACGATAATACCCTTGCCAGTCCGGCGGTAATTCCCTTAAACGCCTATATGCCCAATACACAAATGCTTTTGCTGGTGCAACATTATCATGCGCGTACCAAGTAACCCTGTAGGGTGTAGATGATGGTATATTTCGCAAATTTTTCGCTAAAGGTTCTACAGTTTCATCATATTCCGATTTTCCTCGGGCAGTTGAACTTAAACTATTCACACTATTAGCATATTCTTCAGCATTACAGTAGACCGGAGTCATTTCCACAGGCTTCAATGATTCATGTTTCCCAGTATATGTAGACGCACAAAAAAGGGTATTAAGGCTTCGTGTAATTTTGAAACCAAAGAATCGCCTCTTCATTGAATAAAACGTTCGGGTCAGAGAACACAAGTATAAGCCATTAAATAACAATGATAATACAGGTAAGCTCAAAATCTAAAAAATATGCATACTAGTTTTACAGCTTGAAAAAACTTCAACTTTGCTAATTACGTGTTTGTAGATAAAATTGAAAAAAAAACACATAGATACAAATTGACTGTAAAGCTAATCAAACTGCCTACTTCTCACCCAACATTTTTTTCCAATAAAGGGGGAATTGCATAAAGTAAATAAATAATATTTTTGTTTTGCGATATGTATTTTTTACATTTAAATTTAGAACAATAGTATCGTTTTCTTAAAATAAAAAATAAATGTTCAATTAAGATATTTAACAAAAATATATTCACAGCAAAAAAAAAGCAATTCATATATACCGCAGGAAAAAAATACAAATCGAGTAAACAAAAAATGAAGCGGTAAATTTGGACTAGAGTAATACAATATAAACGAATGAACAATTTTACAAGCAAAATTATTTATTAAAAAATAAAAAGTTCTCTTTGCGGTGAACGATTACAAGAGTTAAAGATTTGATAAAATATAAAATTCATTAGTAATGAGATAAAAGTTGTAGAGGCTACCCAAATATCGAAGACAAAGAATTTGTAATATTTTTAAAATGTCATTTTTGTAAATTATTCGTATCAGAATCATAAAATCATGCAACAATTATATTAAAATGTATACAAAAAACGACAACAACCATAAAATATAATATGCGAAACAATAACAAAACGTTCGGCTATATACCTTAATTATTTAAAAAAAAACGTTAAGTATTTTAAATATGATCAGAGCTCTACTAGATACTCTTTAAATGCATACATAAAACGAAAGCTAAACTAAATAACTCGCCTCTGTAAGAGAAAAGGCCTACAGTGGTAAAATCATAAAAATAATTAAAGTCAGGAAGCATAAATGCCTCTTGTCAGCAATAATACTGGCTATAATTAAAGCATAAAAACTAATATTCTTACAGTAAAAAAATCTCATTCCACAAATTATTAGTATAAAAACGTTTAAGACATATTGTCATTACACAATATAGAAGTGCATAACAAGATGCGTCTGGAAATGGTTCAATTCGAGTGACAAATAAATCTGAAGCATTATATAGCCTCAGGCATGAATAAAGAAAACTATCCGCTTTATTAAATGCAGTCCCAATGTATTTAAAAATAAAAAACTTTTGCTATTTCAGCACTAAAACAAAACTACAAGCAGACAAATTTAAAGCGTAAATTACTATAGGGAACTAAAGAAATAGAAAGCAAACACTTCCCACTATTCAAATATTCCTAAGTACTTCAAAAAAAAATAATTATTAATTCATTTTAGATTGAAATAAAATATGTGTGACGCTTTTCTCAGGATATCCCCGAACATCCCTAACAAAAACCACAAAAGATTTCGTCAAAAATACAGAGAAGCCTGGCGCCCAAAGAAAAAAGCAATACAACCAACAAAAAGGCTAAAACGAGACGTAAGGAAAATTCCCGAAGCCTTATCATGGCGCCCCATAAAAATAACACGTTTATCAGAAAGGCATCTCCAATCTTTAAATAATCCCGTCGGGCAGAGAATCATCTTTTCAGCAAGAAGCAGACGCCCAGGGGGGCAGGACAGCTACACCCCTCCCCCCCCCTCCCTCCCCAAATGACAGGTAAAGGAGGACACCTCCTGAAAAGGGTTTGACCTCAGGTAAATTTCCAGGTCGCCCTGGTGGCGCTCAGGCCTGAATTTTTGGGTCTAATGTAAGTTTGCAGGTACTATCCTTCCCTGGCATTCTCACATCCATAATGGAGCTTTTTTCCTTTTTATTTGGGGGCGGGGGGAAATTCATCACTTTGTCTAGCCCTCCGACCCCCTCCCCTCTATCATTCTCAGGTCCCACTGCGCCACTACGCGTCCAGACGTCTTTAATTTTTCCTTTTTTTTTTTAAGGTGGATCGGGGTCTGTGTTTAAGTAAAATTTTTTCTCTGAAAAAAACTAACGGCGGGTAGGTTAGTAATTGTGCAGGAAACAAAATAAAGAAGGCTATGCGCTTTTCTCCCCATCCCACACATTAATTTCTCGTTTTTCTTATGCTTATACTAGACTTTTATTATTTTGAGAAGCTACTTAAAGGTATAACAGTCGAATGAAGTTCCGCTACGCTAGGCATGCTCTTGAAAAACTATGTGAGCAAAAATTTACTCGCCTTTGTTCCATCACATATAAGGCTTCAAGTGATGAAAAAAATCTGAAAAAATGGGAGATGGTTCAAAGGACAACGCGTGATTTATCTTTTGAAGCTTTTAAAAGAACACCTGTTCCTATATCCTGCGATTCAGTCGATATATGTGCTGTTCTTAATAGGCACGATCAAAAATATCTCATTCTTGTTGCGCAATATAGAGCTCCTTTAGATTCTATTGTCCTTGAGTTTCCTGCCGGGCTCATAGATAAGAATGAAACTCCAACGCAAGCAGCCTTACGTGAACTGTTTGAAGAAACTGGATACACTGCAGTAGAAAGCGATATCGTACATGTGTCCCCAGCTATTTGCCTTGATCCTGGGCTGAGTGACACTTGTTGTTGCTTTATACGAATTGAAGTTGATGGAACTCGTTTGGATAATATTTCGCCTAAGCAACACTTGGATGAAGGTGAAGATATCGATGTAATTTTGCTTCCAATAACAGATGCGAAGAATATTTTAAACTCAATAAACGAATTAATCAATGAGAAAAGAACAACGTATGGGAATATGATTCTAGATGGGAGACTATATTCATTTCTAGAAGCGCTATCACATCCCATAATTTAGTTGTTGTTTTTGATATATTTTTTTGGTATTATCGACAATCACATATTTACGCAAATAAATGGTCTGTTATGTGTTTATTTATCGAAAACGACAGAAAATCGCTTCCAAGAACACTTCCTTTTTATTATTATCTTTGTTTAAAAAGAAAGTACTTTTAAATATGTCCATATATATACTTTTTATTTTAGTTGCACTCTCCAAATTTATCTTCATAGAAGCATATGGATATATTCCTGAAACCTATCCCATCAATTGGGAAAATGTTTCCTCTACCCCTTATGACCGAAATTTAAACTCTCCCTATCTAGGTGAGTGTGTATGCGATCAAACGTGGGGATTATGCGACCCCAACTGCTGTTGTGACAAGGATTGCAGCGAACCTATCAAAAAAAGTTTCCCATACTGCCTACCAGAACAGTATGGATATCCTGATATAGAATATTGCTATCATGCTAATGATGCGACTAAGATAATAAGGACTAACATAAATAAAGTAACTCACATTAAACACAAAGATGCATTTGATGCCACTTGTGTAGTACGTGCGAATCACCCTGGCAACCTTTATAGATATTTTAAGGTTCCTTCCGCAGTTGTAGATCCTAATTTGAGTGGTAATGCAGACTGGATTTCAAGCAATCCAGATCCAACCTATAAAATTGGTGAGCCAATGTCACTCTTAAAATTTTCAACTGTAAATGGGATATCTGTATATAGAAAATTAGGCACGGTGCAGGTTCCGATACAGGATAAAAATGGAGCCTGTTCAGTAGTTGGAAAAAATATCGGCTTTCTTGATGCAGTTAATGGAGCTTCATGCTTAATGACTGGTCATGCGATATGCCAAAGATTTCCAGTCTCAAATTTTGCAAACCTTTTTGTTGCACCTTCAGGGGCCGTTTCAGAACCTGAAACAACAAGTACAGGAATTTACGTCCATATTTTTAATGATTCAGGTGCTCAAATTGGGCTTATAGACCCTTACAATACGTTATATGATCCGTCTTTAAATTCACATGAAGATGGGAGGTTCTGCCGTAACGCTGTTGTAAAGGCTGAAACCGTATTTGTTTATGACTCAAATTTTTCAGATAAAATTGCTAGTGTCAATGTAAGTCTATATGTGGGGTCCGTTCAATTGAATAAAATTGTTCCTATGGTATTTCAATCAACTTTTGTCGCATCAAACGAGAATATTCCCGAAAAAATAATCCCCGCACACCCTGGCTATATAGCTGGTGAACCTGTAAGAGCGGGCACATATGTAGCTATTGATGATAAATCTGCGATACTTGAAAGGAAAGGTGGTTTCGCCATTCCAAGTGGTGGGCAGTCGTGTTCGCTTCAAAATTATCGGACAGTGGAATTTATGCATTCTGTGATGAACTCAGGGTGCACTGTGAGTGTTTCCGAGAATGAATTAAAGGAATTATGTAATACGGGCACAAAAAAAATTATACTTGACATGTTAAAAAAATCCAATGGTAAGGATGACGTCCCCCTTATCAATTACATAGCCCAGACATATGATGCCCTGGCTAATAACACTCCCAGTTGGATTCCGATAAAAGGGTTAGATGAATTACCCGACTCGTCTGGTACGTATGACCCTGTTACACGTCAGTGCAGTAGCATAATGGTAGGCATAAAGTATGAACTTGTTGTGGCACGAGCGGGTGTGGAATATAATCCGCAAGATGTTATTGTCGGAGCCTTTGCAAAAGTAATTTATGGTGCATGGATGATACGCAATACGACGAACCTCACTGGTGATGGAACCTCTCTTCAAACAATTCGTTTTCAAGTTCTGTTCTCTCGGCACAATCCTGACTCGCGAGCCACTAATAGACGAAGGGTAGTTCCACCACCTCTTCTGCCAGAATTGAATGATTCGATTTTCTATCCGTTTAGTGATTAGATGCTTTTATTTCAAGAGACGCCTAGACCTAACTAAAAAGGAGTAAATATTTTCTTTGGTGAAAATTCCTTTTTATAGAGAGCGATTATGTGAAAAACAATAACAGAAAGTTCTCACTTATAAAAACAAAACTCAAAAGGGAAGATAATCACTCTTTCCTTGGAATTCAATGTCAATTAAAATCTCATACGAAAGAATATTCTAAATATCCAAAACTTTTGTTCACTATTCATTTTTGTGAGGGTTTTCAATCGTATATAAGGTACATTTTTAGCGCATAATTTCTTTAGCATGCTTTTACGTAGTCGATGCATTTGTCGTGGTGTATTCCACAATGCACCAGCCGTTTACCCATTCACAAAACCGTTCCACGACACACCATATGATCAAGATCGCACTCGTTTTGATTCTACTAAAAACATTGTAAAGCAAAATACTTGGCCTGCTTGGATGGATCATGGTATCGATGGCACGGGCTATGGAATCGGTCTTCATCGCGCTCACCCCTTGTCAAAGCTACGGGGAAATCTAAGCCGCAATCCAAAGGAAGTTCCGCGAGTTTTAGCCATGATGATTCAGGGAGTGTGGCACAAAAGCGGAACAAAATTGTATTTTAGAGGAGGCAAGCCACCAAATCCGAGCAAACATCCCTACCTAACTGGTGAACCGTGTCCAGTATATGGGTGGAAAATAACAGATCCTACGGTAATTCGAGAATTCGATTTCCCATATGTAGAACCAGACAAAATACGCTATAAGCCATATGTGGCTTTACAAGAACGTAAGATTATGGGTAGTGATGTAGCGGATCAAAAAGGGAATCCTTTAACAGCGGTATCACAAGATGACAGTAGCACTAAACCTCTTGCGAAACGCCTATTTTTCTGGAAATAACATGAATTAACGGCATAGAATGCAAAACTCTCGTTCTTTGGTTTACCTCCACACAGAATATCTGCATATCATAATTATTTTCTGGTATTGGTTACAGATTTGCTAAATCGTATATTCATTCCTTTCCATATATGTGTATATTGTCTTTAAGGATTTCTCGTAGAAATTAAAGACTGAATGCAAGATCTTCTGAATGCCATAAATGAGTATGGGATCGGCATAAATTCTTCTAAGCATGCAAAACCTAGTCCTCATCAGGCAGCAAGACAGCTAGTTGGAAGCCTTGTCCTGAAAAATAGATTGAATTTGCTATGCGCATCCGTAGTTGCGAGTTTCATGTGCTCAAGAGACATGCTTGTTGTTGTATCCAAAGATACTGTCGAGTGTATCAGTTGCGATGGAAATGATATGAGGCATGAAGGCTCTGCTTCGAATCTTTCACACTGTGAACTTTCTGCCGTTGTGGCTACGCCATCTAAAGCAATTGTCGCAAGCGAAAACGGCATATGCTGCGTCACACCATCATCCCTAATGATAGAAAAAAATAGCAGTGACTTTTTAACTCGTGAACAACAACATCGTATTTTGTGTGTTGCTGCCACTCCTGATGGTTCGTATTTTGCGACTGGCGGGGGGAATGCCGTCGTCACAGTATGGTCCGACGAGATGAATCCAATACATCTTCTGTTTGGTCACACGGATTGGGTTCGATTTGTAAAGTTTGCTCGAGGATCAAACCCAGCGCTTCAGTTGTTCAGCACCGGTGATGATGGTGTTATCTTCCAATGGGATCCCTTGGCCGGCTCGGCTATTTCTCGCCTAGATTATACGAGAGGCCAAAGTATTCAGGTTTTCGAAGTTAGTTTCAACAGTGGTCTTATTGCAGTGGCCTGTAATACGCCGTTTCTGGCGCTGTATCGATGTCGTTCTGATAACCGTACGAAACGATCGGATGATAATGTGCTTTTGCTGAAAGAATTAGGTATCATATCAGGTGCGCATGACACAACGCCAACGGTGGCAAAGTTTACAGAAGATTCGCAGTGGATTGTCAGTGCTGGTGAAGACGAAGTACTTGCAATTTCATCTGTGGCTGAGCCGAGGAAAATATTTATTTGTCGTGAACTTGTTTCGAAACGCTATTGCACTACCTTTCTGGGAACATTCAACTGCATTTCCATTCTTTCTGCCCCACCACATTCGTCTGTATTTGTTGTGATTGTCTGCGCAAGTAATGGCACGGTCGTTCAATGGGTGTTAGATCCGCGCCGAAGTCGCACCACGTATATTAAAAAACTACAGCTACATTTAGGTGTTTTAATTTCAATGGATTTTATTCACAACAAAATTGCAGTTTGATTCACCGCTTGTAGAGAAAGTGAATATCTCTTATGAGCGTCTGTTTTCACAATCTCATTATTGTTATCATATGTTTAATCAATTCAGGAGAATCGTTGTGATTCCCTACTTTGAATGAGTTTATATTCATGTGAAGCTAATCCATTCGTCTCTATCATTCTTCTTACTCATTTAATTAGCTTAACTTAGGTGTCATTTTTTTTTTTGGAGGGGGGGGGGTAGCTTTGACTTAATGGCATTGGTGGTGACTAGTGAAATCGAACAGGAGGCGCAGCGTATTTTAGTATCCAAGAGTGCATATGAGGTTCTCGAAATTAACCCAAGAGATTTCAACAAAGAGATCGTGCTTAAAAAACATGGAGTCAAAGTTGAAATGTTTAAGCGACTCTTTCGAAATAAGTTGGCCATGCAAGCCAAAGCAAGATTAGACGATGCCAAAATGCGATTGCTGGATGAACGCTTTCGTGCCAAGGAAGATGAAGCGCACACCAATTCTCAACGCGATAAAATAAAGGAAGAAGAGGAAATATATGCTCTAGAAGCAAGAACAAGATTGCTGGAGGTTCAAGCAGCTGAAGTTTAACAAGCGTAAACTCTCTGATTAGTGAGCATATCTTAGTGTATACTATTTATTGATCACTTATTTATTTCTATATATATATATATATATGCATTGTCTTATTTAGTTTATGGATTCGATGTCTACATCAATCCCTCTTATTTCATGATGGATTTTTTCCTGATAAGATTCTCGCTAGTTTTTACTTTTAAAGCATTCTCACATTACATTTATAAATTTTAAAAATGCAGCAGAGTTTGATTCCTGGCCACAACAACAACCGCCACCTGTCGATCGAGGAAATCGAAAACAATATCGGTGGGCTCCCTGTCACTGAGAATCGCATTCAAGAAATCTTCGATGCTTTGGATGAAGGGCATGCGGGCACTGTGTCAGTCGATGTTGTAAAGGATTTCTACTACAGTCTGGAGCATTACGGCCTGGAGCTGAGTGACAAAGAAGTCGATGGGTTTGTGCGCAGATTTGCAAATACCCATAAGGACTCCCTCATATTCGATGAGTTTGCGTGCCTTATTCTTACCCTAGCCCAGTGGTAAATTATTTATTTCCCCCTTGCATTATATGTATGTTTAAAATGATTTTTTATTTTTTAGCTCGATAGGAATATAGTCATTCTATGTATATAATATGGGTGAGGAAGTTCTTTATGTGTTAGGGTGCAAGTCTTCTCGTCCCTTTGCTATATATATTTATGTATTTTTTTATATATCATTTATTTTGTCTATTGAGTTGTATGATCTTTAAGTCGACGATATGAACCCGAAAAAATCAGAATCATTTGTTTAAATAAAAATAACGTCAGAAAGGTTAGAAATGAGCATTTCATTCTTTTCGGGGTTGCTGTCTTATCTAGATGAGAGAAAGTGAGTTCTAAAATTTTCCTATCTTACATCTTTCTTTTACTTTTAAGATTGTGATTTCTATTCAATCCAAGGGAAAAATTAAGTGTAAGACAAAATATTTTCAATTTTGATCGTATTTATCTAAGAAAAAATGCAGAAGAGCTTGATTCCTGGCCACAACAACAACCGCCACCTGTCCACCGAGGAAATTGAAAACAATATCGGTGGGCTCCCTGTCACTGAGAATCGCATTCAAGAAATCTTCGATGAGATGGATGAGGGACATACGGGAACTGTGTCGGTCGATGCTGTGAAAGAATTCTACTGCAGTCTGGAGCATTACGGCCTGGAGCTAAGCGACAAAGAAGTTCATACACTTGTGAGCAAATATTCAAATACCAAGAAGGGCTTCCTTACGTATGATGAATTTGCATGCTTTCTTCTTACTCTGAGTCAATGGTAGTATTTATGTATAAAAGAATGATATGTATGTTCTTCTTATGTTTATTTTAGTCAATGAAAAATTTTATTAAGTGTCATAAGAAAATAATGAATGAGAGAATGCTTTTTTTTTGGAATTAATGCATATGGAGTCATATTCACAAGGTTATTTTTTCTACATCTTCTCTTTTCTTTAACTTTTTATTGTAGCCCATATTTCTAGTACGATTCATGCTTAACTACGATCACAAAGTAGGCACATGAGTTCATTTTCTATCACCCTTTAAGCATCATTCCAATCCTCACTGCACAAATATTCATACTCGCCGTGTGGATCTAAATAGGCACAACACTTTCTGCTCTCACTTTCCATTGAGTACGGACGTCACTTGGTTTCCGTTAAGACTATCGTTATCCAACATTCCATTAATGTCATATTTTTTATATGAGGGAAATTAATTTCGTGATCCTTGTCCTGAAATAATGCTCTCAATTTGTATTTCTTACCTAAAATCTACTCGGTTGTGTCATTCGAAACTGATGGCGGAAGATGTCACGATGCGAAAATCTCTCTATATAGGTTGAGAAAGAAGGCCCGACAGACCTGTCTAATCCAAAGAAATTATAAGCAGTTGGTATTTTAAACTGCTAAACCACGCATTCGATCCCTTGGTAAATAGTACTTTTCTACAAAATCATAGAGGTCTACCCATAAAGAGGCATTAAACGTATTGGCGGGTCGACGACCCAAAGCTCAAATGCAACCCTGTGACAAATAAGTAGTGGTGTGCAAAAAGTTTGCGAATTCAATATATTCGAGGTATTTTTAGGGCCTACGCTCTCTTACGATGTGTTGTGTGACACCATTGCAGAAGAGGGGGAATCCAGACAAATGAGGGGATGCCCCTTCAAAGGGGAGACGGCCCGCACCTGGACTCAGTTGACACAAGTGGTGGGCCCGTGTGGACTGTCACGTAAGGGTCACCTTCACAGGTGCGCGCATGTGATGGGTCAAATTGGTATGTTTCTACTGCTTGTTATAAACTGTGCATTGCATCCTTAGGATGGGAAATGGTATCCAATTGGGCTCATTCACTCTCCCTCCCCCTTTCCTCTCCATCTTCCTTCACGCGGCCGGGTTCGCCTCACGG